>JBAKBP010006702.1:0-107507 GCA_037953745.1 Lithodes maja | reverse complement strand
CCAGCTCAATACCAAGCCAATTCAATACCAAGGCATCTCAATACCACACGTTGTCACATCTACTGTCCTGAACAGCGATCACCGGTACCCTACTCCCTCTCTCTCTCTCTCTCATTTATGCAGTAAAGATAGGCATAAAAATTGCTCTCTACCCACTACAGGGAAAAGTTTTCGTTTATTTTGACACACATAGGCCTACACGTATTATATATACACAATAAATTATATATATATATAGATATATATACCGGTATATATATACATATATATATATATATATATATATATATACATATATATATATATATATATATATATATATATATATACATATATATATATATATATATATATACATATATATATATATATATATATATATATACATATATATATATATATATATATATATATATATATATATATATATACATATATATATATATATATATATATACATATATATATATATATATGTATATATATATATATATATATACATATATATATATATATATATATATATATATATATTATATATATATATACATATATATATATATATATATATATATATATATTATATATATATATACATATATATATATATATATATATATATATATATATATATGTATACATATATATATATATATATATATATATATATATATATACATATATATATATATATATATATGTATACATATACATATATATATATATATATATATATATATATATATATGTATACATATATATATGTATATATATATATATATATATAATATATATATATATATATAAAAAACAGCGCTGGGATGAACATCTTTATTGTGGGACGTTTCGGCTTACACACAAGCCATCTTCAGCCTAAAGTAAGACAAAAAGGGCCTACATAAATATTTGCATATTACTAATGGTTAATATTTAAAACGTGTAGGAGAATTATGATTATAATTATAATTATAATTAAATTATATACTAAAATTAAGTAGGTTGGCAACACGAAATACAAGTAAATTGTACGAAATGGAGAGACAATATTGAAAACAACAACAGTGTAGAAACGGGTTCGCATTAAAGTAAAATGGGGTCGCAGAAATATAATTGTAAACACCGAAGATTTTTGAAAAATCGGAAAATGCATATTATGTACGATGAACATTACATTAGCATGACAGGCAGTGAAACTATATAAGAAAGCCACTAGAGTAACATTATTAAAGATGGAAATTGAAAATTAGGAAACTAATTCAGTAATTCAGAGAATCAGACAAAATAACTAAGCATTAACTATTATATAAAAGTGTTACAAATTAAGTTTGAATTATAATGCAAAACACATTGAAATAGTACGAAGGGGGAAACACTATATAGGAAGACATTGAACTAAATTAGAGGAATTCGTATAGAATGTGGACATATCTAATAAGAAAATAGAACTAATGGAAGAGAACCTACATAATAAAACTGGAAAACATACCACAAGTTACTTAGAAGCAAAGTAAGGGGGTGGAAGTCTCGTGTGTGCCCAAGGTTGGACGTAGTTTTTGAAATAAAAGAGACTCAGATAAAAGGCGTGTGGTGTCGTGTACGGCTGTGTGAAGAATGGAGAATTCCTAAGGATGTATTGGGTGGCCTGAAGCTTAAGAGTGTTCTCTTATGGCCGAATGAGAAGGTTTTGATAGAGGGAAACCAGTTCTGAATGACCTACCCCGATGCTGCAAAATCCTAGCAGTGAGATGGCGCTTTGACTGTCCAATATAAGAGGAATTACACCCACTACATTTGAAAAGATACACCACTGAGGATTGCAGAGATTCCGGAATTCGGTCTTTGAACTTGAAACAATTACCTAAGGAACTCTGTGACTTAAATACAACTCGTAATGATACTTGTGGATAGAAGTCCCGAAATAGATTAGTTACTTTGTTTCTTATGGCAAATGATTTTATTCCAATGAAAGGGATTGTAAAATAAATAATAGCTTTCGGAACCGCCATATCTTCTTTGGGTGATGAACGTAATTTATTGATCTGTTTGCCGATATAAGTGTTAATGAAATCAAGTGGGAAGCGGTTAAGGTTCAGAATGTTTCTCAGGTGTTCCAATTCTAAATGCAGAGCAAAATAAGATGAACAAATATATATATATAAAGGGTAATTTATTATTTTCCTCAGTTTCACAAGTGAACTTCATGTTAGGATGTTTAGAGTGTATGTAATAAAAAAAAGGGGAACATGAGTTGAACATTTAAAAACAACAAACGTGTCGTCCCCGTAACGTTGATACAAAAAGGGGTTTAAAGGAAGAGGGGCAATTGTTTATCCAATTTCTTGCGTGATAGGTTAGAAATGCATTAGCTAAAATGGGAGCAAGTGGACTACCCCTCGCAAGCCCATCGGTCTGTTTACAGATAGTACCAATGAAAATTAATATTGAGTCCTTAACAGCTAAGGAAAGCAATATAATAAATTGTTGTTTGTTAAATCCATATATAATAGGGTCTTCTCGAAACAATGCATCACAACAGATATCCACTGTTTCATTGAGGGGTATATTAGTAAAGAGCGACTTTATGTCGTAAGAAGCCATTGTACAGTCAGAAAAAACATGGTTACAAATCTCTTTGGCAAATGAGAAGGAATCCTTAACTGTATACATGTTAGAAGTAATGGGTGTTAAATTTGGCACCAAGAATTTACCTAGCTTAAAGTTGACAGTGCACAGGGCAGACAAAATAGGACGCACGGGACAATTAGGTTTGTGGATCTTTGGAAGACCATACAAAACACCTGGTCGAGATCCTGAGACATAAAGATGGGAGTATAAGTTATCATGAATGACTTTCTTTCCAGATTTTAGCTTTCGTAGGAAATTATTTATGCGATCTTCATTTCTAAGACGTAAGGGGAAGGCCTTGTCCGAGACCTTTGAAAATTTAGAGTGATCATTCAGTACCTCATGTACTTTTTCAATATAATCTGTTTTGTCAAGAAGTACTATGCCATTTCCTTTGTCTGGTTTCATTATGCCTTTAGAGACATTAATGCTTTACGTTCATCTTGATTTAATAAACTACTGAAAGAGTTGCGAGAGTAAAAAGTAGAATGGGCTAGGTACTTCAACGAACTTCTAAAACATTCAAAAGTTTTACCTTGGTGTGGATAGAAATCATGAACCAAAATCTGTTTAAACAGTTGCTCAAAAAAATGAAATGAGGAAGAAATTGTGGTTTACTCTAAGGGAGGATGTAGTTTAGGCCTTTAGATAAAAGTGATTTTTCAATAGGACTTAGTACACGAGATGAGTAATTAAATATTACTTTGTCATTAGCTATGCTATTAGGATTAATGTAGCCAAGATTTGTTAATTTCCGTTGGTGAGTATATTTTACACGAGCAATTGTGTTCCTATTTGTTCGTTCAGTGAGATTTGATAAATGAGTAAAATCAATAAAATTGACAGATTGTCGAAGAGAGGATAAGGTTGTGGACAAACGTTTCTTAAGATCTGTAACATGCCGTGATTTGGATTTAATTTCATTATCCAAAAATCTTTTCTGGCACTGTTTATATAAACGTGACGACTGAAGGCCTTTATCATAAGTTATAAAATGTAGAAAGGAAGGAATCAAATCATGAGTACGGCAGGTGGTGAGAAATTCTAGGTCCAATTCGGCTTTCTTGAGATTGATATCCAGGCGCTCGGCGGTCCTGTACAGTTGGAGCATTGGTCGTCCATGGCGTCGGGTAATAATAGAAGCGATGCTCTCTTCACGGGGGAAGCGGAGGCGTATAATAAATAGAAAAACCAGAGCTGGGATGAACATTTTTATTGTGGGACGTTCGGCTTTCACACACAAGCCATCTTCAGCCTAAAGTAAGACAAAAAGGGCCTACATAAATACATCCCAATACACCCAATACATCCTTCCTCTTACTTCTTAGAAATGAAGATCGCATAAATAATTTCCTACGAAAGCTAAAATCTGAAAAGAAGTCATTGATGATAACTTATACTCCCATCTTTATGTCTCAGGATCTCGACCAGGTGTTTTGTTTGGTCTTCCAAAGATCCACAGACCTAATTGTCCCGTGCGTCCTATTTTGTCTGCCCTGTGTACTGTCAACTTTAAGCTAGCTAAATTCTTGGTGCCAATTTTAACACCCATTACTTCTAACATGTATACAGTTAAGGATTCCTTCTCATTTGCCAAAGAGATTTGTAACCATGTTTTTTTCTGACTGTACAATGGCTTCTTACGACATAAAGTCCCTCTTTACTAATATACCCCTCAATGAGGCAGTGGATATCTGTTGTGATGAATTGTTTCGAGAAGACCCTATTATATATGGATTTAACAAACAACAATTTATTAGATTGCTGTCCTTAGCTGTTAAGGACTCAATATTCATTTTCATTGGTACTATCTTTAAACAGACCGATGGGCTTGCGATGGGTAGTCCACTTGCTCCCATTTTAGCTAATGCATTTCTAACCTATCACGAAAGAAATTGGATAGACAATGGCTCTTCTGATTTTAAACCCCTTTTGTATCAACGTTACAGTGACGACACGTTTGTTGTTTTTAAATGTTCAACTCATGTTCCCCTTTGTTTGATTACATACACTCTAAACATCCTAACATGAAGTTCACTTGTGAAACTGAGGACAATAATAAATTACCCTTTTTAGGGTAATATCATATGTGTTCATCTTATTTTGCTCTGCATTTAGAATTGGAACACCTGAGAAACATTCTGAACCTTAACCGCTTCCCACTTGATTTCATTAACACTTATATCGGCAAACAGATCAATAAATTACGTTCATCACCCAAAGAAGATATGGCGGTTCCGAAAGCTATTATTTATTTTACAATCCCTTTCATTGGAATAAAATCATTTGCCATAAGAAACAAAGTAACTAATCTATTTCGGGACTTCTATCCACAAGTATCATTACGAGTTGTATTTAAGTCACAGAGTTCCTTAGGTAATTGTTTCAAGTTCAAAGACCGAATTCCGGAATCTCTGCAATCCTCAGTGGTGTATCTTTTCAAATGTAGTGGGTGTAATTCCTCTTATATTGGACAGTCAAAGCGCCATCTCACTGCTAGGATTTTGCAGCATCGGGGTAGGTCATTCAGAACTGGTTTCCCTCTATCAAAACCTTCTCATTCGGCCATAAGAGAACACTCTGAAGCTTCAGGCCACCCAATACATCCTTAGGAATTCTCCATTCTTCACACAGCCGTACACGACACCACACGCCTTTTATCTGAGTCTCTTTTATTTCAAAAACTACGTCCAACCTTGGGCACACACGAGACTTCCACCCCCTTACTTTGCTTCTAAGTATCTTGTGGTATGTTTTCCAGTTTTATTATGTAGGTTCTCTTCCATTAGTTCTATTTTCTTATTAGGTATGTCCACACTCTATACTAATTCGTCTACTTTAGTTCAATGTCTTTCTATATAGTGTTTCACCCTTCGTACTATTTCAATGTGTTTTGCATTATAATTAAAACTTAATTTGTAACACTTTTATATATGTTAATGCTTAGTGATTTTGTCTGATTCTCTGAATTATTGAATTAGTTTCTTAATTTTCAATTTCCATCTGTAATAATGTTACTCTAGTGGCTTTCTTATATAGTTTCACTGTTTGTCATGTTAATTTAATGTATTTCGTACATAACATGCATTTTCCGATTTTTCAAAAATCTTCGGTGGGTTCATTGAGATGCTTTGTAGCACTATAACTGATAGACGTCCTTCCCAATTTGAATAAGATCGCATAATAGTTAGTAAAATAAAATAATGCAACCAAACTATTTCATTCGGTATCGCGTATTAAATAATTTAAGATATGATAGGGGTTTACGGTCTACTCGCCCAAAAGTCTTTTAGCTCACGTATCTTTTCGCCCACACATTAGGGGAGGTGTGGTGGAGTGGTCTTGCCACTGGCCTGGTAATCCAAAGGTCCCGGGTTCAAATCCTGATGTATCAATGGGAAGATATTATTGGGATGGAATTTGTGCTGTACCTGGTATCAGTGCATTACCACAAGCCCACCGAAACGTCAATAAAATACCCTCATTGTTCCCTGATTAAATAGCACTGTATGAATATTCCCATATTCAAAATATGCTATAGGGGTGCAATGCCTGGTGAGTTATCTGCTCAACAGGTGGCGTTGTGTGTGTGTAAGTGTGAGAGTCCGAGTGTAGGGGGTGAGACGGTGAAGCACGGGAGCGGGGTGGCTTCAGAGATGGGATCGTTTCGGACCATGAGTGAGCACCATGCCTCATGTGTAGGCAAGATGGCGGGTGCTCGTTGTGCTCTACGTGCTTCGCATGTCTCACTCCCTAGACTGGAACAAGACCTCACGGGCTTCACTGTTCATTGTAAAGCGGTGAATGTTAAGGCTCTCAGCCTATGCCCGAGAGGAAGTAAGTTGGAATATAGAAAAAAAAAAAAAAAAAAAAAAAAAACACTAGGAATTTGTTAGCCCAAACAATGACGTTCGTTAGCCCACACCTTGAAGTCTTTTCGCCCACACTTCGAAGTTTGTTAGCCTCCCACTCTAAACTGGCTTCTAAAGGATGCACATTTTGTGTATTATGTTGACGACAAAATGTTGTCCATTCATAATAAAATAATGTTATGAAATTTAGTGTTATCTCATTTCCGAACTTAACTTAGTTTAATATTTTCAGATTATTTGGTTAACTTTTCATTATATTCATATTACTAACTCTGTGTAATCTATCTCTATCTATCTATATGGTCAGGCCCAATCCCCATTTTGGGGGTAGCTGAATCAAGACTGTGACGCTCCTGCATAGTAGCCACGTGCGGGCATGCGCGAGTGTCGGCTGCCAAGCCGTTTAGAAACCGGCTGGCAGCAGCCGGCCGGCCGGCTTTTCCTTAGTATATATCCTACGACAATGTAACTAATGTCTGGGATATTCTTATGTTGTTTCACAGCTTGAAGCTGCCCTTATTCTTAACCAACGCATCTTAGTATATTTTATTCTCGATAGTTGATTGTTTCATTATAATATATAAGATGTAAGTCTAGTGAGAGTGGGAGGAGACGAGCGGGAGAGAGAGACCGGCTGGGGGACGTTGCTTTGCGCGGGCGCGGAGAGACTAGCTTGGGACGAGCCTGATGTTGCCAATCTGATCGCAACGTTAGGCTTAGTTTCGACTCACGCAAGGGGTAGAGGATTTTGACCCGGCAACGGTGTTGAGTGTTGCCAAGCATGGGATGTATTTCCCATGTGTTACGACTGGGGTTCAAATATATCAGGGCTCTTATTCATTGGACTAGTAATGGCATAAATGTTACAACGGAAAGCGCTAGCTCCAACCTCTGAAGTATATTCCCAGTGAACAAAGAACACATATACTCTACAGAGTTCTATATGCAATAATAGGCTATCAAACTCTCAATAAATGTGCGTCTACTCTAGGCTTAATGTTATGTGAAAACAGCCTATTACTACCTATAACCGAAGGTGCTTGGTTATGGTATGCAAAGTAAGGTGGTAAGAGAAGTTACAGCTTACGTTACTTTAATCAATAAATGTCAGGCACTCCTGCATGACAGAAAGTGCACTAAAGTCCTTCAACACTAACAAGGAATCTTCTTTAAATGTTAGATGCTATAAAGATGCTCGTATCGGAAATTGAACCCAAAAAGGCAGGCAGCGGAACAATGCTCGTGCAGGCTATGCACACAAAAAGGCAGAATATATAATGCCGTCGGAGCCAAGAATATCCTAAACACTAAAACACTAATAATAATCGCCACGACAATGCAGTATTCCTATCAACAAAAAGAGCCTAAGTCGTTTGTGTCTCAATACATCAAACTAGGCTGCGAAATGCTTGTGTAATAATAAATGGGTATGCATAAAAAGAGTAATTAGGTTAATATACTTAATGTCTACTGTGACTGATAAAGTCTAGCTAGAGTCAATGATACGAGATACTGGTGCGCATGGCATGCTGCATAGCCTAGTGCAAATCTCAAGTCTGTGCGTCAAATATTACGTTATAATGAAGGGTAGCTCTCTTGAGAAACCTTAATACCGAAGTATTAAGCGTTCTCCTGGCGTACCTCAAAGACAAACAATCGAGACTAGAACAGTGCAGAATGGTATAGGCAAAAAACCCTCATTTGTGCATGCTCTACTCTCAATGGCACACAGACTAGAATTTACTCAATCAACTCCAGTTCTCAGGTATGTTGTGCCGCTTTTAACTGAAGCCAGCACTCATAGGAAACAATACCTATAATATCAGACTCCTAGTCTAGCATTATCTAATCCAGCAGAACACTAATAATTATAGGAAGCGGCAATATGAAAGCCAACCAATGCTTCGTGATCCACTTATCTTAACAACTAACATACATAGGCTATATCAGACCTTAACACACAATACAACTGGCCAGCATGAAGCTGATTTTGCAGAGTTAACCAGAGGGGGTATAATATTAATAAAGGTGGTGAAAGATATGGAAAATGAGAGAGATAGGCAGAGGAAAAGATTCTCAGGTACGGAGCGGGGACAGATAGTAAGGGAAAAAAAGATGGGTGTGTTCTAGAAACCAGATCTGAGGGAGAGAGTGGCGAGGAATTGTATATATACTCGCACTAGCTCGAGCCGCGTGGGAAAAAGGCGGTTACAAGTCAACTAACCACTAACAAAGCTTGCAGCATGGTAAGGACCTCCCTCCACCAACCCCCGCGAGGCAGCCAGCCGTGACGTCATCGAGCGGGACAAAAAACACTGCGCGCCCCCTCTCACTCTGTTCTACTCTCTCTCTCTCTCTCCCAGATCCCATCATTACTAGTTAATGATAAAACATATACTTTACAATTAAATATATAAAGCCTTGACATGGGCGAAAACAAAGAGCCTTTCTGGACTGCCCATGACACAAGCTTTCATATGAAATAAAGCACACTCTAATACATAAACTGTAGCCCCATCCACTGCCCTGGCGATCCTAGTGAGTCACTGTAGGACAAGCCATGCGGTTCTAACGGAGTGGTCAACGTCACACATGTGGGGTCCAGACAGATTCAAGACTTAGAGCTCACCTCACTGTCGTACCCTTCGGACCCCCTTGATATCTATCCCTCTCAACCCCACTTAGAAACTTTCTCTCTTATTTTGTATACCTTCCTTCCACTACTTCACCAATCTATTTAATTATCCCATCCCCTTGATAGACCTTATATCTATTATTGTATTAACGACGAGCTCTCAGATAACTAGATAGGATTTTGGGCCTTATGCAGAGATGTAATTGTTAATGAGACCTAGGAAGCTTTTTTGTTGTCTCATATTTGGTGGTTTCATGCTTGCTAGTGTGTTCTTGTGGCAGGTGAGCAGGGGCTAGACTGGAGGGGAGGCTTTTTGTGATCCTTTAAGTAAAGTCTGCTGGTGCGAGTCCTGTGGACCCGCACGACTTTACTAGGATACCCGTGGGAGTCTGGGGGCATTTTCTTGTCTGTGTGCCTGTGTGTTTAGTGTTGTGTTGTGTGAGGGCCCTTGCCTAGTCCACTCAGCACTGCGCTAGCACGTCTTGCGTTTGTTTTAGGGTCGCCAGGAGAGAGTCAGATACTTGGGATCTGAGTCTCTCAAAAGAGCACCCTTTCAATTACAGTAATTTGGCGCACAGACTTGGGAACGTCCCTAGGCTAGAGCAGGTGGCTCAGCCCGGGTATCCGAAGCCTATATCCTTCCGGCTAGACCTCTGCCACCTGGCAGATTAACAGCTAGTGGTTTATTATATCTGTATTCTTGTTATTGTGCCACAGTTTACCGTTTTTGTGAGCATTGTGAGTCAGGGTGTGACTTAGAGACTCTGTCCGAGCAGGCTTGCCTGACTAAGAGTGAGAAGCACACCTGTATGTGGTTATGTTGCGAGTTGCTGCCTTTATTTAATTATACCTATGCCATTATACACTGTATGGCCTATCACTAGTATTTATTCCTGCTTATGAGATAAGAGTTTTCTAAATCCGTAACGTACTTTCTTTGCTAAGCATCAGATCCTACAGTAGCCGCATGCAGTTTAGAAACCTGCATCTTGTCTACCTGTACGATGTTTTGAGGACTGTTTGCTTTCACCTTCTTTCACGCAGGGGTGATTAGTTGTATTAATTAACGTAACGTTAAATGTACTTTCTTCTAGTGTGTTATTAAATTGTTTCTGCAATTTAATTCCGTTATCTATCTTTTCCTTGAAGCTTTAAGTCAACTTAATTGTGTGATCTTTTATATAGCCTGCTTGACTATCAGCAGTCTATAGTGCGTGCACCCTGTAACCGAGTCATAGGACACCTTGTTGTCCAGGCAGGACTCTTGACGGTTTAGGGTGGTTTGTTGCCTGGGTTTATAGATAACGGTTGGATCTAGCGTTTTCCGTTGTTGCTTGTTGCCGCATACCTAGTCCAATAGAAAGAGCCCAGTGTTTATATATCCCAGGACGTAACAAATGGCGACCTTGCATAGGATTTACTGAACAGAGGAATATAGTGGTCATTTGTTTTGAGATTCCTTATGATTAGAGGACATACAGTGGACATAGATTTTTTTTTTTTTGGGAGCAACCAATATAACACATTAAAGATTTTAAATAACATTAGTATATACATACTTGCATAGGAGATAAGGTACATTCTATAACCGTGATAATTACTGCAGTACACAAACATGTCTAATACATCAGAACACAGTGGTGGGTCAGGTCACGATACGGGCTCGGAGGGAGAAAGACCTGTGGAGTGGCTAGTCGATAGCGAGGAGGGTGCTAGAAGATTTTTAGAGGTGCCCCTTACCGCTGCCAGGGTGTTGAAGCTGAATAAGTATGGCTTAAAGTGTGTGGCAGGTCTTCAGGGTCACCAGGGTTTAAGTGGCATGAGGAAAGATCAGCTGAGGACTTTGATATTGGGTTTAGAAGGGAGAGACCTGGGTGAAGAGGCGTCTGGGGGCCCCGGTCCCCAGCCCCCTCTCCACTCTACCCCCGTATCAAATGTCAGGGTGCCTGAATTTAGTACATACCCCCAAGTTGATGGTCAATGGCAGCGTGGAATTCAATCACAGAGACCCTCCCCATTAAATGCATCTTCCCCTCCTCCAGAATTGTTGTTTCGGCTTGAGATGGCCAAGGTTGAGGCCGCCGAAAGACAGGTTAGTGTGCAGGCTGAGGTTGCTAGAGCTCAGGTTGAGGCTGCTAGAGCTCAGGCTGAGGCTGCAGAGAGAACAGCTATACGAGAGGCTGAACTGCGGGCAGAGTCTACTAGGTATCGGGCTGACAGGGAGCTGGAGAGATCTCGAGTTGAGGTAACAGGGCGAAATATTGGGGGAGGTAACAGACATCGGGACCAATCATTGTCGCACCTGCTTAAACTAGTTCCTGTGTTCGATAAATCATGTGTGACTGAGTTTTTTATGCGATTTGAGAAGAAGTGTCAGGAACACCAGTGGCCTCAGGAAAAGTGGGCAGCATTAGTTTCATCAAGACACCTAGGAAAGGGGCTAAAAGCGTATGATGCACTACCTTTAGAGTCCTGTGTAGTTTATGATGAGCTAAAGAAGGCTGTGCTACGGGCCTATGAGTTACCGCTTGAAGTTTCGGGGTGTTACTAAGGGCAAGGATAGTACCTTCCTAGAACACGCCCGGGACTTGTCTGATGCACTACGACATTGGCTGCGTTCTGAGAGGGCAGCTACTTTTGAGGAATTGAGTGAGCTGGTTCTCTTGGAGCAGTTCTTTAGGTGCACAGGCGGGGACTTAACATTAAATATAAAGGAAAAAATCCTAGAACTCTCCAGGAGGCAGCAGAAATGGCTGACCTCTGACTGTCATTAATTCGAGGGTGCGAAGCTGCAGCTAGGAGTGAGTCGGGTGCAAAGAATCGTATCCCTCCCCCTCCCAAGAATTTTGATACACATAAATACACAAAACCATGTAGCACTGACAATAAAACTGAACATAAACCAAATACCGTCCCGTATAAGAAGTCTAATGGTACCTCCCACTCCCAAGGGAAACCAAAGAGTAAAGAGTGCTTTGCCTGTCACAAGGAGGGTCACTTTTCAAATGCTTGTCCGAACAAGCCACCAAACAAGGTTGTGTCATTGGCCCGCAGCATAGGGGTGTCGCCTATATCTTCTGAGTTTGCCAAGGGTAGTTCGTCAGAGGTTGGGACACAGCCTGTGTTCAAGATTCTGGAAGGCTCGAACCCTGTCCGCGACGTCTTTGGGGATCATAGAGGGCATGGTTTTTTGAGGTGGGCTGGCGAAAGGCGAGGAGTTAAGCTATTGCGTGATACTGGGGCTTCTCAGACCTTGTTAAGGAACTTTACTGGTAGACCGATTAACGCTGCTCGGGTGGTGGTAGTTCAGGGGATCAATGCTACGAAGTCCTACCCGCTGGTGCGGATGGAGCTGGAGGTGGGTGGTGTGGCGAAGGAGCTGGATGTCGGAATTGTAGAGAACTTGCCTGTTGGGGGCGTCGACCTCCTCCTCGGCAACGACTTTGCGGTGCCTGCTTCTAAGGTTTCACCCTTGGTCGTTGGCGAGAAGGCGGCCGACATTAGTAGGGAGGAACAGGAGCGGGTTGAGAAGTGTAGCGTACAAACGCATGGCGTGTGTTGTGACGCGTTCTCAGACATCCGGAGCCTTGCAGCCACCACTTCAGTCTATCAAACCGCGGAGGAAAGGTCACAAGAAAACGGGAAGTGTTGGTCAATTGGAGAGTTTTGAGCCGGCAGTGTTTCTTGGTGACTCATTATTGGCACCTATGTTAGAGTCTGGAGAGGCTGCAGGACCTGTCAGAGCTAGTGAGGAGGTAGGGCAGGAAGAGACTCCGAGGCAGCAACGTTACACACGGAGAGAAAAAAGGGTTGCTCAGTTTGATATTGGGGGAGGACTTGGGTTGCTTCGGAAGCATCTAGACAGGTTGGTTCCCTCAGATATTTGTAAACTGCAGTTGGAGGATCCGGAAGTTCAGAAGTGTGGTAATGGTGCTGTCGAGATCAAACACGAGGACAGGGAAACATGTCATGTGAACCTGTTGGAGGAGTTTGTGAGGCAACCACCTGAGCAGCCTACTGTCCCTGCGTTGGTCTGCCGCGGCCAAGGTGGAGGAGGAGAGGGGGGCAGTAGGGCACAGGTGGAGGAGAGTAGGGATTGTCATGTCTCGGCGGAGCAGTGGGCTGGGGACACGAGTCTGGTGGCTGTGGAAGCGCTAGAGCACCTGCCTGAGCAGCAGTGTGCAGCACTCCAGCACCAGCTCGGTTCATACCCCACTGGTCGTGCCGAGCCCCTGAGTCTCACAACTCGGGCGGTGCAAGATGTTCCGCGGGCAGGTCACGTGAATGTTGAATGACCGTTAGCCTCGTTGTTTCGGTGGTTCAAGGTGGGCGACGAGGCTTTGGCATGGTTGCCAGGTCAGGGTCGACCCATGGCTGCCAAGGGTGGTGGTCAAAAGGAGGACATTGAGCAGATTGGTGAGGTTGGCTGTGGAGTGGCTGTGCCCGGTCGTCGCATAGCCTCCCAATGCTGCTCTAGTCTAATGCAACAGCCCTACCATAGACCGACTGTATCTGGCCATGTCGCTAAAAGCGGTGATGCTGCGCAGGTAGATGTCGTCACAAGGAATGCGGGGGTGCGCATGTACGGTATCGGCGGGGAAGCCTTAGCAATAATGAACTATGGGAGTGACTGCACAGGTGGTACTGATTGTCCCTCTCATGACCTGGCTGTTCTAGGGACCAAGGTGGAGAAGGAGGGAGACTACAGGTTAGAAGCTGCAGTCTCGGCTGGGTTGTGGAAGGGCACTAGGATTGTTATTCTGTGAGATAAGTTGTTTACTAGGCTGTGGCAGTGCATCCGCATGTTTGTTGCTTCTCCAGGCCTGATGTACGGGGTAGAATCCGACATGTAGGCTGGAGATAGTGCAAGGCTCAGTTTAATTCCCTACCGTATAAATCCTGCTCGACAGCCTGTGGTGCAAGCAGAGCTGGATTACGTGTTGACGAAGGGTCTGAGGGATAAGGAATGTTGTGAGTGGTCGTTGCCTGTAACTTTGCAACCTGTGTTAAGTGGCAAGATCAGTGAGTGTGTTGATTGCGAGAGTGTGTGTGCATTATCCCTGACAGACGCCTATACCTTATCGAGAGTTGACGACACCATAGACCGCCTCGGGGCTGCATCGCCTATCACAAAGGTAGAACTAGTGAAAGGTTATTGGCAGGCCCTGTTGCCGGAAAGAGCGAAGAGAAATGCCAGTCTTGTGATGAACTGGGCAGTTTATCAGTGCCAGGTGTTGTTTTGCTGCCGGGACACAAGTTGGATGTGTGGCATGCTAAGGGCACTGATAATGTTTTGGCTGTTTGTTTGTCATGGGAGGGTTTGTTTGCAGGAGAACCCTCGCCGTTCAGTCGGTGTGTGTTGAGAGTGGAGTAAAATAGGCTTGCCCCTGTAAGTGCAGCCGCCAAAAACAAATTAAAAAAAAGCAAAAACCTTATAAAAACTCTTTATTTTTATAACGTGTAGAATTTTGTATAAGATGTTGTAGCAGTATCTAAGTTGAATGTTTTCGCTTATTGTCGCTAAGTTAGTTGAATTTGCTCGGTGGAGTGCAACAGTCTTTATTTTTTATATATATAGTGCCTTGTGTCGCAACAGTGTGTGGTACTATGAGAAGCTTTCTGTTAGATATGAAGAACTTAGTTAAGTGTCTTATATCTTGGGGGAGGTGTGACGCTCCTGCATAGTAGCCATGTGCGGGCATGCACGAGTGTCGGCTCCCCAGCCGTTTAGAAACCGGCTGGCGGCAGCCGGCCGGCCGGCTTTCCCTTAGTATATATCCTACGACAATGTAACTAATGTCTGGGATATTCTTATGTTGTTTCACAGCTTGAAGCTGCCCTTATTCTTAACCAACGCATCTTAGTATATTTTATTCTCGATAGTTGATTGTTTCATTATAATATATAAG
Organism: Lithodes maja; assembly: GCA_037953745.1. Lineage (NCBI taxonomy): Eukaryota > Metazoa > Arthropoda > Malacostraca > Decapoda > Lithodidae > Lithodes > Lithodes maja. Next base: position 92,466 of record JBAKBP010006702.1, on the reverse strand, counting down.
ATGTAAGTCTAGTGAGAGTGGGAGGAGACGAGCGGGAGAGAGAGACCGGCTGGGGGACGTTGCTTTGCGGAGAGACTAGCTTGGGACGAGCCTGATGTTGCCAATCTGATCGCAACGTTAGGCTTAGTTTCGACTCACGCAAGGGGTAGAGGATTTTGACCCGGCAACGGTGTTGAGTGTTGCCAAACATGGAATGTATTTCGCATGCCTAGGGTGGGGTCCAGACAGATTCAAGACTTAGAGCTCACCTCACTGTCGTACCCTTCGGACCCCCTTGATATCTATCCCTCTCAACCCCACTTAGAAACTTTCTCTCTTACTTTGTATACCTTCCTTCCACTACTTCACCAATCTATTTAATTATCCCATCCCCTTGATAGACCTTATATCTATTATTGTATTAACGACGAGCTCTCAGATAACTAGATAGGATTTTGGGCCTTATGCAGAGATGTAATTGTTAATGAGAACTTGGAAGCTTTTTTGTTGTCTCATATTTGGTGGTTTCATGCTTGCTAGTGTGTTCTTGTGGCAGGTGAGCAGGGGCTAGACCGGAGGGGAGGCTTTTTGTGATCCTTTAAGTAAAGTCTGCTGGTGCGAGTCCTGTGGACCCGCACGACTTTACTGGGATACCCGTGGGAGTCTGGGGGCATTTTCTTGTCTGTGTGCCTGTGTGTCTAGTGTTGTGTTGTGTGAGGGCCCTTGCCTAGTCCACTCAGCACTGCGCTAGCACGTCTTGCGTTTGTTTTAGGGTCGCCAGGAGAGAGTCAGATACTTGGGATCTGAGTCTCTCAAGAGAGCACCCTTTCAATTAGAGTAATTTGGCGCACAGACTTGGGAACGTCCCTAGGCTAGAGCAGGTGGCTCAGCCCGGGTATCCGAAGCCTATATCCTTCCGGCTAGACCTCTGCCACCTGGCAGATTAACAGCTAGTGGTTTATTATATCTGTATGCTTGTTATTGTGCCAGAGTTTACCGTTTTTGTGAGCATTGTGAGTCAGGGTGTGGCTTAGAGACTCTGTCCGAGCAGGCTTGCCTGACTAAGAGTGAGAAGCACACCTGTATGTGGTTATGTTGCGAGTTGCTGCCTTTATTTAATTATACCTATGCCATTATACACTGTATGGCCTATCACTAGTATTTATTCCTGCTTATGAGTTATGCTGGGGTCACACATTCACGTATATGCTCCCGTATGCTCCCGTACGAAGGTTTATTGGTAGTTGGCAACCGAATACGTAAAACGTAAGGGCTTAGTACGCAAAACTTAAATGAAATTGTGTCTAGTCGTGGGGGTTGGTACGCATGGCGGGTGTAGCCACGCTGGTCTTGTAGGTGGTTGGTGCGGCCAAGGTCGCCCGGTATCCTTTGGATTGCGAATCGGATACGGGGCTCGTGCTCACGTATGTAAAAAGTTGGGAATGCATACGTTTTACCTGTCTAGCTGCTACGTATTACGGGTGCAGCCACGTAAAACGTAGCAGCTAGACAGGTAAAACGTAAGTTTCTTCCGCCAATCGTACAATGTTCACGTAAAACGTGAAAGTGAAAGTAAGTCCGGCCGCATCTGGCAACACCGCCACACTACGTGTTGGCGGGAAGATGCGGCACCGTTGTATGGTGGGGTCACGGGGGACCAGCGGGGGACACTCCGTCACACCTCTCACCACACCGGAGCAGCAACCAACAAGCCCTGCCACCCTCTGCACCCTGCCGAAAACAAATCGTAGCAGCGAAAGGACTGCACCTATGGCTTTCATATTTTTACCACATGTACCTTACCCTTTAGGCTACCCACCACAAAAATCCCAAATCCCTCCTCCCACCCACTCGTTGACTGTCGGTCCCGTCAGAAGGAAAAAAAAAGAAAATCTGTGGCGGCGAAACGACTGCACCAATCGGGTCCATATTTGTGTGACAAGTCCCTTACCCTTCTGCCTTCCCCCCACCACACCCCCAACCACCTCCAACCACCCACTTCCAGCGTATCCGTACGAAGATAAGGAAAAAAAGACAAATCTGTGGCGGCGAAACTACCTCACCAATCGGTTCCATATTTGTGTGACAAGTCCCTTACCCTTCTGCCTTCCCCCCACCATACCCCCAACCGCCTCCCACCACCCACTTCCAGCGTATCCGTACGAAGATAAGGAAAAAAAGGAAAATCCGTGGTGGCGAAACTACCTCACCAATCGGCTTCATATGTGTAACAAGTCAATTACCCTTCTACCTTCCCCCAACCAACCCGAAAACCACCCTCCCATCACCCTCCCACCCATACATTCCGATACCATAAAAGTCTCTGTAGTCTATAGTGTCTTTTCAGCTACTTTCGGGACCATCGGGGACCTGATTTCTGGCGAAAATGGACAAGGGGAGTGTTTTTTTTACCATTATCCTTCCTTTCTCTCCCAACTTGATAGATTTAGCCAAAAAAAAAAAAAAAAACTCTGGCACTGGCAGAAGCACACCGTCAAAATTGGCTGGCACTCAGCGGGTGAATGGTCTTTCCTCTATAAAGGGAGTTCACAAAATTGAACTCCTCCAGGATGAATTCCGCGATGTTGTTCATGGTGCCGATGAAGGACTGGGAATGGGAATGGTGTGGCCATTCCTGCCCTTTTGTAGTTCCCAGATTCCAACCCAGACCTACGTGGTTGACAAAGACTGTCTTTGTCTGTGTTTGGACAGACGGGTGTGCCTACGATTGTCCGGACACGGTCCACGTAATGCCTACAAACTCACAAGACGTACGGCCTCAGCTACGTAGGTATTGTGGGGGCGTGGCCATGGGCGTGGCCTGTGTTCCGCAAATCGGGCAGCCCAGGCGGACTAACGGGGACATGCTTACGCAAGTCGCAAGCACGTACGTAGCTCCATACGACTACATTACGTCTGACGTAACACTGGCCCCGTTACGGTACGTATGTCGGGTAGTGCAATAGTCTTCCTCTATACGGGCGTACACGGCCGGACTACGCCCGTCATTACACAAAATTGGCGATCACGCCTGACGGGAGCATACGGGAGCGATATACGTGAATGTGTGACCCCAGCATTAAGAGTTCTCTAAATCCGTAACGTACTTTCTTTGCTAAGCATCAGATCCTACAGTAGCCGCATGCAGTTTAGAAACCTGCATCTTGTCTACCTGTACGATGTTTTGAGGACTGTTTGCTTTCACCTTCTTTCATGCAGGGGTGATTAGTTGTATTAATTAACGTAACGTTAAATGTACTTTCTTCTAGTTTGTTATTAAATTGTTTCTGCAATTTATCTATCTTTTCCTTGAAGCTTTAAGTCAACTTAATTGTGTGATCTTTTATATAGCCTGCTTGACTATCAGCAGTCTATAGTGCGTGCACCCTGTAACCGAGTCATAGGATACCTTGTTGTCCAGGCAGGACTCTTGACGGTTTAGGGTGGTTTGTTGCCTGGGTTTATAGATAACGGTTGGATCTAGCGTTTTCCGTTGTTGCTTGTTGCCGCATACCTAGTCCAATAGAAAGAGCCCAGTGTTTATATATCCCAGGACGTAACTATCTCTATCTCTATCTATCTATATGGTCAGGCCCATCCCCATTTTGGGGGTAGCTGAATCAAGACAGAGCAAGAACAGGGAAAACACAAAAACAACATAAAACAACAAATAAACACAGATAAAAAGCACAAACTCACACACACATCCAGGTCACCCAGGAGAAGACCCAGAGACCATGGTCACCAAGGTTGCTCCAGCACTCCCCCGGCCCCCGACCACCCGGAGAGGTTCCGATCTCGGCAGGCAGACATGCAGCGGAGCCAAAGCCACAAGCCCTCCCACCACACTTCCAGGCACACCCTTCATATTAATCGTCTCCCCGGGCCAGGCGCCTGATGGACTATTATCCACGTGTTCACTCAACTATTCACAAGCATTCTCCATTCACTCCTGTCCACCACCACTTCCCCTGCCTGATCTATAGTCATTCCTCTATCATCCAAAGCCTTTCTTACACAGTCTCTCCATCTCAATGGGGGTCTTCCTGCCCTTCTATCTCCCCTTGTAATAATGTTACATGTCTGTGTAATGTTGAGGCTAAGCATTTTGTTTTAATCCACATTGTCTGACTCATTCAGTATATATAAGACTTCCATATGAGAAAGAGAGAGAGAGAGAGAGAGAGAGAGAGAGAGAGAGAGAGAGATACAGTATATATACAGTAGCTCATATTCAAGGAGCCAATCATAAAAAAATATATAATAATACTAGTGAAGCCTTGTACAACTAGGCATGTCCTGTGTTTTAGTGTGTGAGGAGACTAATGACGTGACCGATTAGAAGGATTAGAGTAGGAGGAGAAGGTATAATAATTATATAAGATTATCTCGGTCACATTTCCCCGGCCACTTTTCTGGGCAACTATATTCTGGAATATCTATTGTTAATTTTGGAAGCTTATAAATATATGTTATTATTAGAATGTAGAGCATGGTCATTATATCATTCAAACTCAGTATAGTTGTTAATTATATACATAATAGCGCCTCATAGTGCTGCCACAAACATACCTGTCGATCGAAAAATTTCGGAAATAGCCTGTACCTGTGCGCTGATGCCTGTATACATTTTGTCATAATACACTAACCTCAAAAATCCTACATAATTAGTAATCGTAATTTATTGAAATACTAACTAGAACATTGCTTATTCTCTTTTTTGGATTTGATTGTTCAGTAATCTTTCAAATTATGCATTTTAGTTATCACGGTCCTTTTCGTTAATTATTGTCCAGTTGACGAGCAAAGTTTGTGAAATGTTTCACTCTTCTATCAGTATTACAACAATTAGTGTTTTTCAAAGCACTCTCAGTGCATACCCCCCTCTCCTGGGGCGAGAGTGAGGCGTCCGTTGTTCAACACAGTCCCACTCCTATTCTGTCCAGCTCTCCAACCAAAGAATTGGCAAATTTTCTCGGTCTTTCTTCTACTCAACAAACTCTCTCCCTTAACTAATCTTTCCTTCATACTATGACTTTAACTGCTTTATATTCCATGTGTCCAGGCATTCTGACCCCAACGTTCATTGAATTTGGCTCTCTGTCACTCTTTTGGCTTTGTGGGAGACACTCGTTACAGGCAGCCTGCCGTTTGTCTTCTCCATACACACATAAGAAAAAATACTTATTGAAACGTTTTGCTGACTTTCAAGTTTTATTGATCTGTAGTATGAAAGAAAACAAATGGTGATAGGTTGTCCTGTCATATAATGATTTCATATGAATTGCTGTATATCATTAAGTTCGTGTTTCTAATATCGGTATATGTATTGTAGATGTATACCTTCCAACCCATTTTGTTGTTATTTACAGTCAACTTCAAATCGCTTACTGGCCAGATAAGTTTGAAGTTCGAGTTTGATGCACTGTATAAGAATGTGTACATTACAGTTGTAACTTGTAAGGAAACAAGGCAATCTAGTAAATGTATTTGATTATGAACAGGCTCTTAAAGTAGTTTATTGTAGTTAATAATAATACAAAAGTAGGAGGTTAAGAGTTTAACGTGGACATACCGGTATGTAATTCATTGAAATCCGATAGTCAAAATGTTGTGAAGTGCATAGGTTTGTTTTTTCTTTTTTTCTTGCTAGCATCATATACATCGATCTGAGTGTCGACCATCTCTCGATACCTTCATCTGGCCTAATCGACGAGTCGAGTAATTTAGCCACGTGAGATGAGTTCTAATATCTACTTAGTTCTACTGATGACTGAATTATACAGTATATGATTGATTGCAAGTCCCCTGAAACAGTCCAAAAAAGAATAAACAAAATTCTATAGATATACTTGTCATGAAGGAGCTTATAAAGGGTTTTGCTTGCATTCACCAAAATAAGTCAATTTGGAGGGGAATGTTTACCTACTTAAGAAAATAACTGACACATGGATACTAAATTGTGTAAGGAAATTAAGTAGGCTAATGTTAATCATATTATAGAACGTTTTGCTTAACACATATACAAATAGATGTTTGCAATTACAAGTTAACAAACTGTGCAAATAATTATAAAAGCAGAAATTCAAGTTTGGGAAGCTTGAAAAGTTAAATGAAAGGTTGAGTTAATTTATTAACTTAACCGATTAACTTTTAACATTAACTTAACTAGTTAATTTAATGAGTTAATCGACCCAACACTGTAATATATCTATCTATCTATCTATATATTTGTATATATATATGTGTGTATGTATATATAGTATATATATATATATATATATATATATATATATATATATATATATATATATATATATATGTTTCTAGTCTCTCAGTGGGGATCGAACCATCGACCATCAGAACGATAGCCGACGCTTAATCAATTACACCACGGCAGTCTAAAAGACACTCAGCCTTCTATCCTATTTATGTTAGGGAGAAGGGAAACCCACTAGGCGAATATATTTCAATTCAAACCTAGTTGTAGGATCCATATTTCCAGAATACCATACACGGATTTTTGAGTGTCCCGACGCAACTCGGGTTGAAATTGATTTAATTTAATTCTAACCCACAAAGCATGAGAGTTACAAATATTGAGAATATATCACAAATACACGTGAGCCACTAAATGTTTCTAGTCTCTCAGTGGGGATTGAACCATCGACCATCAGAACTATAGCCGACGCTTAATCAATTACACCACGGCAGTCTAAAAGACACTCAGCCTTCTATCCTATTTATGTTAGGGAGAAGGGAAACCCACTAGGCGAATATATTTCAATTCAAACCTAGTTGTAGGATCCATATTTCCAGAATACCATACACGGATTTTTGAGTGTCCCGACGCAACTCGGGTTGAAATTGATTTCATTTAATTCTAACCCACAAAGCATGAGAGTTGCAAATATTGAGAATATATCACAAATACACGTGAGCCACTAAATGTTTCTAGTCTCTCAGTGGGGATCGAACCATCGACCATCAGAACGATAGCCGACGTTTAATCAATTACACCACGGCAGTCTAAAAGACACAATAGAAGGCTGAGAGTCTTTTAGACATTTGAAATTTGACAGAATCACAAGCTTTGATGAAGGACAGGTATGATCGCAAAGTGAGGCTCCGGAAGTTCACTGTAGGACAAGAGGTATTAATTTTGTTGCCTTTGGTTGGTAACCCCCTCTCTGCGAAGTACACTGGACCTTATAAAATTGTAGAACAAATTTCAGACTTAGATTACCTTGTTGCCACTCCAGACAGGAGGAAAAAGAACCAGTTATGTCACGTGAACCTTATTAAAGAGTATGTGAGGCGCCCCTCTGAGCCTCTCACTGTCCCTGTGTTGGCTTGTTGCGGCCGTGGTGGAGAAGGAGAGGGGGACAGTCAAGCTTCAGAGGAGGATAGCTGGGATCAACATGTTTCAGCGGATCAGTGGGCGGGGAACTCGAGCCTAAGGGCTGACGAGGCTATAGCTCATTTGCCTGAGCCGCAGTTTGATGCTATCCGTCAGTTGTTCGGTTCATACCCCACTGTATTTGCTGAACACCCAGGCCTCACTACTCAGGCTATGCATGATGTTGACGTGGGGGACCATCTACCCTTTAAGTCAATCCCGTACCGTGTGCCCCCCATAAAACTACCAGCTCTGAGGGATGAGTTGGAGTATATGCTCGGTAGAGGGTTGATAGAGAAAGGCACAGTTAAGTGGACTTCCCCCGTAACACTGCAGCCTAAGCCAGATGGCAAGGTACGCTTTTGTATTGATTTCCGTAGGTTAAACGGTTTGACTCCAACTAACCCATATCCTCTTCCTCGGGTTGATGATAGTGTTGACAAAATTGGTAATGCTCGTTTTTTGTCTAAAGTAGATTTAGTAAAAGGTTACTGGCAAGTACCTTTGTCCGAGCGTGCTAAAGAGGTATGTGGTTTTGTTGTGGACGGGAGTACCTACCGGTGCAATGTTATGCCTTACAGACTTAAGAATGCACCAGCAACATTTCAGAACCTGATGAATGAAATTGTAAAGGACATTCCAAATTGCACCGTATATTTGGACGATGTAATCATTTATGATGACGACTTTGAGAGCCATTGTGAGCACCTTGAGACCTTGTTCCGGAAACTTAGTGAAGCAGGTCTGGTAGTAAATTTGGCAAAGTGTGACTTCGTAAAAGCCACTGTGCAGTACCTTGGGTTTGTAGTGGGAAGGGGACAGGTGTGCCCTCCTCAGAACAAGGTACAGGCTATCAATAAATTTCCGCACCCAACAACCAAGAAGCAGATTATGAGATTCTTGGGTATGATAGGCTACTACAGACGCTTCATAAAAGGTTACTCAACGGTGTTGGCACCTCTCACAGATTTGTTATCTAAAGACAAAAAGTTTTTGTGGGCACCTGAGTGTGAAAAGGCTTTCACTTTGGTGAAACATTTGCTATGTACTCACCCGATACTCAGGGCCCCAGACTTTAACAGGCCTTTTCAGCTGGCAACAGATGCTAGTGGTGTAGGGGCTGGTGCTGTCTTGCTACAGACAGACAATGAAGGTGTGGAACACCCAGTAAGTTTCTTTTCTAAGAAGTTCAATGCTGCACAAAAGAACTATTCTACAATAGAAAAGGAATTACTGGCGATTGTGCTGTCGCTCAGGCACTTCGAGGTGTATGTTCCAGCCTATGGCCCAGTCGTGGTTATCTACACTGATCATCACCCTTTGAAATTCCTGAATCAATTTCACAATCGCAATATGAGACTGACCAGGTGGTCTTTGATGTTGCAGGAGTATAACCTGGACATCCGTCATATTGCTGGATGTGACAATGTGATAGCGGATTGTTTATCAAGGGTGGATGATCAGTCTTAGGCTATCACAGGTGTGTGGGTTTGAGTGGAGGAAAATAGGCTGCCCTTATAGTGCAGCCGGGAAAAACATATTAAAATATAAAAATCATATAAAAAACTCTTTCTTTTGATATAGGTAATCGTATAAGTTTGTCATAGCCTATAGAGTTTGAGTAGTCCACGAACTATCAAACGGCTGAGCTGCTGTAAGCTCGCTCTGGGAGCATGATATTGTGTCTTTTTGCTATTGTTGGGAGGAGTTATAAAATGTGATTTTTTTTTTTTAATAATAAGATGTGTTTTGGTGATAAACTCAGCTTTGTTTTAGTGCCATGCGGTCGCTGGGTGGGAGGGGCTTGATGGGGTTCTGTGTTTGTCAGATTTTAGCTCAGGGTTGAGCAAGTAAAATCTTAGGGGAGGTGTGACGCATGTCCAGTGTGAGCATGCTGTACAGAACGCCTAGTCATGCCCCACTCTCGCTAGGATCGTCAGGGCAGGAACTTTGGCTGTAGTCTATGTAGAGTTTCCTAACTTAGTTCATGTGAGCCGTTGTACTATAAGTATTATGAATATGTATTTTGTTTTCATCTGAGTCAACGAGTTCTATTTTATATCATTAGTTATAAGTATTGTGTGTAGAACTTAATTGTAATGATGGGAGGAGAGGCAGCCACAGTTGGGGGTCAGTGGGTGCGCCAGGCGGGAGGTGGGCCTAACTCACTAGCACTCCCCCCTCCCCTCAGTGCTAGGGGAGCCTTTGTCTATCCCAGAGGAGAGAGAAATTACGTAATGATTGTCAGTGGGCGGTCCTTAGTAGTTCACGTTGGGCTCACTAGAGGGCCGGGTATAAAAAGGGAAGTCTAGCCATTTTTTCATCAGAACTCATTAGGCAGAGCGACTTCTCATTTCCCTTGCTAACTATATATATTCTTCTGACTGATGTGAACTTTCTCTACTACCTTACATTCTTATCTCCTCTTTTCCCTGCCTGTTTAACTTCCATGGTCCCGTTGGTGCAGAGCTAGTCAGCCAACGTATTATCGCTTGAGTTCTCACTAGATACTTGCCTATTAGATAGCCTATTTTGGAAGGGTTAACTTAGAATAGGATTGATTTATGTTTGTTGCACTTGTATATGCATTTCCCTGTGTGTTATTATTATTATTCCTGTTTTCTGCTAGTCTAGGTAATGCTAGACTGGGGTAAGGCTTTTCTGTGTTACGAGTTGTTGTTTGATGCAGTGGTTAAGCGATAAACCTGCATACTCATTTCGGTTCAGTGAAGCCTAGGTTGTCTTCGCGGCTGACTGTGTTGAGTTAATAATTTACAGTGCGTGAGGGCAAGAGCCTAACCACCCTGTATTTTATTAACAGTTTGTTTTTACTTTGTCAAGGAGCCGGGAGAAAACCAGATACAAGGCATCTGGATTTCTCAAAGTGCACTTGTTAGTGTTAACGTAATACTTTAAACAGTTGTGAGGACTTCGCTAGGCTACGAGCCGTTTTTGCTCAGTCACTGCTACCTTTTGCCCACAGTATCCCAGCTAGACTTTACTCGATTAGTAGATACAGAATAGTATTGAAGCTTTCCTTATGTATGATATTGTTTATGCACTATTGATTTCATGTGTTGCACGCTTGGCTACTTTAGTGATTAGTGGCCCACGAGCACAATCCGAGTAGGCTATTGCCGTTGCATTTGCGGAGTACTTCTTTTTAATGTTTGCCATTTACTATTGCATATTCTTTTAATTATTCTTATGCCAATTTAAACCTTTAATAGTATTTAATTGCCAGTGTTTTTGCTTATTGAATTACTGTTCAAAATCCGATACGTACTTCTTACGAGCATCCGAGAAGCATCTAACTTTTTTCAGAAGATTCCTTGCTCGATGCTTAAGGACTATTAATTAACGTAACGTAATAGTGCCGATCCGAAGTAGAGGGTGGAGGACTTCTTAACCTGTTAAGCGCTAAATAGCCCTAGGAGCTAGGGTAGTTATTTGTGTATTTCTAGCCTTGGATTCTGACAGAATTCGTTATATTTACAATATAGACCATTATTTGTTTTCGGTATGCTTTTATTTTACATATATGATGTATATATGAACCTTCAAGAGTGCTAAAATAAGTGGGAAAAGCATTTGGGTGGTGAAAACCGAAGATATTGGCCACCCGGTCGTAATGTCAGGCGAGAGAGAGCTGCAGTCAACCTTCCTCTCTCGCTGTCTGTGAGGTAACTGAGGGGAGCGGGGCGGTCTGGGCTGGTGTGTGTGTGGTACATATCGATCTTTTCTGCAACCCACTTGTGCTACATTATCGCGGGAGAGAAAAATAACCGATAAATGATGATAATAAGAGGGAAAATAGGTGATAATTGAGGAGGGGAGGGAGGGGGGAATAAGGTGGGGAAGGAGGGGAGGGGGGTGGGTGAGATTTACATGGATGAGTACTGGAGGGGAATTATCTCACCTAGAGACAAATTTTTTTTTTTTGATAGGCCCTTTTTTTTTTTGGAAAGCTTTTTTTATGGTCCTGCTTCCGTGAGGCCTATCGCGTTCCCTATAGGAAGCCTTCCGTGAGGCCTATCGCGCTTGCCGGGTTAAGTTCTTAGTCAAGGGTGGATTACTTCGGCTTCGGCCAACACTATTCTTTGGTGTTGTTGTTTCTTACTTCATTGTTTGATTGTTGACCAGACTAGATAATTCCTGTCTCTTTATTAGTCTGTTGTTGAACACTAGTACCGAGTTCTTGTATACCCCGTTATAGCAGATTGAACTCTGGAGGGTATTGGTGTTTTTTTGTTCGGCTGGCAGTACTCAGGGGTTGGGATCGTGTGTTTCCGTTGTGGCAGCGAGCCGTATTCGAGTCCTGATTGAGAGCCCTTGTGTACCCAAGTGCCAGGTCGTAACACTACTCACGTCGGCCGGCCTCTCGGCAACGACTAAGGGTAGAACCTCAGAAGCGGGCATTGCAAAGTCGTTGCCGAGAAGAAGGTCGACGCCCTCCACTGGCAGTTTCTCCACAATCCCGACATCCAATTCACGTGCCACACCATCCACCTCCAACTCCAACCGCACCAGCGGGTATGACCTAGTTGCATTAATACCCTGCACCACTACCACCCGAGCCGCGTTTATAGGGTAGTCAGTCAAGTTTTTCATCAGAGTCTGGGAAGCACCTGTATCACGCAAGACCTCTACTTCATGCTTGCGCCCCGCCCACATCACGCAACCCCGCCCTCTATGGTCGCAAAAAACATCCTGAGCAGGGTTCGAGCCTCCCAGGTGCTTCTGCATTGGCTGTGCCTCAGCCTCTGACGAACTGCCCCGGGCAAACTCAGATGACTTCGGAGACACACCAATGTTGCAGGCCAAAGACACAGCTGCTGTAGGTGGTTTGCTAGGACAGACTCTTGCAAAGTGCCCCTTTTTATGACAATGATAACACTCCAACTCCCCTTTGGGCTTCCCTTGGTACTGGGAAGGGCCCGGCCCCTTCTTAAACGGGACGGTGCTAGTCTTGTGGTTAGTCTTGGTATCATGGCTCTTGTATTTGTTTGCATAAGGTATATCACTACCTCGGGGGGGTGGGGCGTCACGCCCCTTGTTACCTGCCTCACTACGCTGGGCAGACCCGCACCCACGAATTAGTGATAGCCGGAGGTCAGCCATCTCTGCTGCCTCCTGTAGAGTTTTTGGTTGCTTTTCTTTCAGGTTTAACGTCAGGTTGCCGCCCGTGCATTTGAAAAACTGCTCTAAAAGCACCAACTGTTTAATGTCGTCAAACGTAGTAGCTTTCTCCGACCTCAGCCAATTCCCAAAAGCATCGGACAGCTCCCGGGCATGTTCCAAAAAGGTGCTCTCCCGACCCTTGGTAACACCCCGGAACTTCAACCTGTACGTCTCTGGTTGTAGTTCGTATGCTCTCAGGACAGCCTCCTTGAGTTCCTCATAGATAATACACAACTCTATAGGCAATGCATCATAAGCCTTGAGTCCCTTGCCCACAAGTTTAGAGGAAACAAGGGCTGCCCACTTCTCCCCAGGCCACTGGTAGATCTGGCACTTCTTCTCGAATCTCATGAAAAATTCGGTGACACCCGACTCATCAAATACAGGGACTAGCTTCAACAGGTGCGACAAAGACTGATCATGCCCACAATTCCCACCACCGAGACGTTGCCCTGTCGTTTCCAGCCGAGTCTTCTCAAGATCGATATCTGCACGGTACCTGGTAGACTCAGCCTCCGACTGGGCTTTTATTCTCGCGAGTTCGAGATCAGTCTGTTGTTTAACCTTAGCGAGTTCGAGATCCGTCTGTTGTTTAACCTTAGCGAGACGTTCCTCACGCTCAGCCTGCATCTTAGCCATCTCAAGCTGGAAGAGCATTTCTGTAGTGAAACTTTGAGGAGGAGGTGCAACTATTGGAGGCCCACCCAGCGATCCTAAACCACGCTGCCAGCGGCTATCGGCCTGCGGGAACGTACTAAACTCCGGCATCCTAGAGGTCCTGATGGGAGTAGAGTGGAGGGGGGGCTCGAGCAGAAGTCCCTGAGCACCCTCTCCACCCTGGACCTCACTAGCCACCCCCAGTACGCAAGCCCTCAAATCGTTCTTCTTGATGCCATGAGCCACCTTAAGCCCCATGAGGGGAGCCAAACAATGTAGACCATACTTGCTAATTCCCTCTAGTCGATCAGCTGTTATAGGCACCTCCAAAAACTTCTTTGCGGCCTCCTCACTAGTTACTAACCCCCCTGGCATCTGCCCATCAGAGCCGGCATCATTCCCTGAACCATCAGTATGATCTGATTCGTCTCCCATTGTGTCAACCAAAAATTCTCACGTTTATAACAAAAAAGAAGAAGTACCCAAGCTCCTATGTAGCACTATTCACTTGCCAAAAATGTCTGAAGACTCTCAAGTGCTATACTACTTTGCCAAAAAAAAAATCTAACGTGCCCACTATATTCCTCAATAAAACAAATGACCACAACAATCCTGCAATTATCTCTTAGTTCACAAGATCCTGAGCTAGGTCGCCATTTGTTACGATCCAGGTTCTCAAAGACACAGGGCTCTTCAACATTGGACTAGATAATGGCAAAAAGCAACAACGGTAACACTAGGTCCAACCCCTGCCTTAAACACTGGAAAACAAAACACCATTACCGCCCTGAGTCGTGCCTGGACAACGAGGTATCCTATGACTCGGTAACTGGTGCACACACACTAGGCTGACGCTCAATGAAACAGCCTATTCTCAAACAGTAAAAGATTACTCGATTATATTACACAAAGAAAAGATAGTTAACGTGATTAATTAACGTTATGGTAGATACTCAAATAACTGGCACTCCTGTATTAAAGAAAGTGCAATGCTAGTCCTGCAACATCAACTGGAAACTTCAGAAATAAGTCTGATGCTGGGAAGATGTTCGTAAAGAATCTTGAACAATTATAATGCAGAATACGGGTCACAATAAATGCTAGGACATATAGTAATAATAGGCAGGCGAATAATAAAGACTGCGCAAAGGTAGTAATGCTCGACAACGAAAGAAATGCTTCGTGACACAACGCAACAGCCTACTAGGGTTGTGCAACTCAACAACAACCTCGGCTCAAAAGTGCAGTGAATAATAATGCTGCATACATATAATAATGGGGCTTATCTCTAACCAGTGTCTGCTCAGTTAATAAAGTCTAGCTGGGGTATCAAGGCAGGGCAACAATGGGCGAGCATGCGGCTCGTAGCCTAACATTGTCCGAAGGTGGTATAATGAAGATTACGTTATATGTCGGGGATGCTCTCTTGATAAATCTAGATCTCTAGTACCTAGCTCTATCCTGGCGATCCCTCTAAAGTCAACACAAAGAGGCAGCACTATGTTGTGAGGGATAGGCTATGGCCCTATCACACCACAGCGCTGTGCTCGCAAAGTAAACCAACCCGAAGACAACTTAGGCTCCCACAGTACCTGTCGATGTCGTGCAGGGCTTAGCTAACACTGCACACATCGGAGACAACGACACAGTAACCTTACCCCTAGTCTAGCTTTAGATAACCAAGAAGAATCACTCAACACCTTGCCAGGGAGACATATACCGGTCTACAACCTTCCCGAGAGAGGACACATATGGAAAAGTCCGTCTCTCAAAACCTCAATAAAGCATAATACCTCCTTAACCTAATACATGAAAATATCTGAGAGCTTCGCGTACAATACGACTGGTCGACGGTGAACGTCTATGCTGAAACCAGAAGGGATGTTGAGTTTAATAAAGATTAGAGAATGAGAAAGGAGAAGTCGAGAGAGAGAAATAGTATGCAAAGTGGCGAGTATTAGGGACAGAATTGCAAAGGATGTAGGCAATACGCGTGTCAGGCAAGCTCTGAGCTGGTAAAGAACACGAGGCCGCGACGGGAAGGGACTAGTTGACCACCCGGCCGCCAACGCCGTCAGCGCCCAAGCGAGCCGCGTCATAGCTCACCTCGCTGCCAGGTGTACTCCCTCACCTTCTCTCGCTCGCCTCCCACACAAGCAACATTTATATTATAGCGAATATAAAATATAAGGCGCGGTCACAGACCAAAACAAAGACCATTTCTAGACTGTCTGTGGCAACACGACACTAATTAAATAAAGCAGATCATTCTAGAACAACTGTAGCCCATCCCCCCATCCTGGCGAGCGCTAGCGAGCTGCAATGCCCCACGCAACCATTTTGCTAACGCCGGGAGGCGTCACAATTTATCTGACACCTGTATGGCTCATCTTGACCCTAACGATGACCATAAAACCCCTCCAAATTGTCCTAGTGGCCTGGTAGAGCTACAGAAAGATGATAGAGAATGCAAGGAGTTAGCTGCCAGGGCCGTGAGTAAAGAGGAATGTGAGAAGGAGGGTGGTGAATGTTTCTACCTCAAAGGAGGAGTATTGTGGCGTATATGGAGACAGCCACACAGACCAATCGATGACGGGGCCTGGGACGTCCATCAAGTAGTAGTCCCCAAACCTTGTCGTAGAGATATCTTGGAAATGGCACATTGTATACCAATGGCAGGACACCTAGGTGTGAGAAAAACTCTAGACAGAATCAGAGCCCACTTTCACTGGCCAGGAATGCATGCAGATGTAGTGGAGTTTTGTAGAGTGTGTCACACTTGCCAGATGACAGGAAAACCCAATCAGAAGGTGCCTGTACATCCTCTGGTGCCCTTGCCTGTCTTCGAGAATCCTTTTACTCGGGTGGTAGTGGACATTGTAGGCCCATTGCCTAAGACTTCCCAAGGTAACTATTATGGACATAGCAACTCGCTACCCAGAGGCTATACCCTTCAGGACTACCTCTGCTCCAACTGTCATGAAGGAACTGCTCAAATTCTTCACCAGAATGGGTTTCCCCCATGAGGTGCAAAGTGATCAAGGAACTAATTTTACCTCTAACATTTTTCAGCAGTCCCTGAAGGAGTTGGGTATCGAGCATGTTAAGTCGAGCACCTACCACCCGAGAGTCAAGGGGTTCTCGAACGATATCATCAGACATTGAAAGGAATGTTGCGTAAATATTGTACAGAGACCGGAGTTGAGTGGGATAAGGGGGTACCTTTTCTTTTATTTGCTACTCGTAAGGTTCCAACTGAATCCCTGGGTTTTTCCCCTAATGAGCTAGTTTTCGGTCACCAGGTAAGAGGTCCTTTGCAACTATTGCAGGATAGCCTAGTTGACCAGGAGGGGAACCAAAACCTCCTCAAGTATGTTTCAGATTTCAAAACTCGGCTGAGATCCTCATGTGAGTTTGCAGCTCAAAACTTGACAGTGGCTAAAAGCTCCATGAAGAACTGGTATGACAGAAAAGTCTATGATAGGGAGTTTCAGCCCGGTGATGAGGTTTTGGTCCTGCTCCCCCTTTTTGGCCAACCTTTATCTGCCAGGTTCAGGGGCCCATATAAGATCATTCAGAGGGTGAGCATTACCGATTATCTAGTAACTACCCCAGACAGGAGAAAGCCCACGCAAGTATTCCATATAAATATGTTGAAAGTTGGATAGGCTACATGACAAGTCAAAGTCTGCATGGATACCTTCAGGCTCTGGAACAGTCTGTTGCGGGTCAGTAAGAGAACTGAAGACTTCGTCCGCACCAGGATGTCCACAGGTCCTGACATTCACTGCCACAGTGGGAGAATCTGGAGGAGAGGAATCAGGGGACCTATGGTAGGGTTTCAATATATTTATATGGAATACTTGCGTGGGCTTTCTCCTGTCTGGGGTAGTTACTAGATAATCGGTAATGCTCACCCTCTGAATGATCTTATATGGGCCCCTGAACCTGGCAGATAAAGGTTGGTCAAAAAGGGGGAGCAGGACCAAAACCTCATCACCGGGCTGAAACTCCCTATCATAGACTTTTCTGTCATACTAGTTCTTCATGGAGCTTTTAGCCACTGTCAAGTTTTGAGCTGCAAACTCACATGAGGATCTCAGCCGAGTTTTGAAATCTGAAACATACTTGAGGAGGTTTTGGTTCCCCTCCTGGTCAACTAGGCTATCCTGCAATAGTTGCAAAGGACCTCTTACCTGGTGACCGAAAACTAGCTCATTTGGGGAAAAACCCAGGGATTCAGTTGGAACCTCACGAGTAGCAAATAAAAGAAAAGGTACCCCCTTATCCCACTCAACTCCGGTCTCTGTACAATATTTACGCAACATTCCTTGCAATGTCTGATGATATCGTTCGAGAACCCCTTGACTCTCGGGTGGTAGGTGCTCGACTTAACATGCTCGATACCCAACTCCTTCAGGGACTGCTGAAAAATGTTAGAGGTAAAATTAGTTCCTTGATCACTTTGCACCTCATGGGGGAAACCCATTCTGGTGAAGAATTTGAGCAGTTCCTTGATGACAGTTGGAGCAGAGGTAGTCCTGAAGGGTATAGCCTCTGGGTAGCGAGTTGCTATGTCCATAATAGTTACCTTGGGAAGTCTTAGGCAATGGGCCTACAATGTCCACTACCACCCGAGTAAAAGGATTCTCGAAGACAGGCAAGGGCACCAGAGGATGTACAGGCACCTTCTGATTGGGTTTTCCTGTCATCTGGCAAGTGTGACACACTCTACAAAACTCCACTACATCTGCATGCATTCCTGGCCAGTGAAAGTGGGCTCTGATTCTGTCTAGAGTTTTTCTCACACCTAGGTGTCCTGCCATTGGTATACAATGTGCCATTTCCAAGATATTTCTACGACAAGGTTTGGGGACTACTACTTGATGGACGTCCCAGGCCCCGTCATCGATTGGTCTGTGTGGCTGTCTCCATATATGCCACAATACTCCTCCTTTGAGGTAGAAACATTCACCACCCTCCTTCTCACATTCCTCTTTACTCACGGCCCTGGCAGCTAACTCCTTGCATTCTCTATCATCTTTCTGTAGCTCTACCAGGCCACTAGGACAATTTGGAGGGGTTTTATGGTCATCGTTAGGGTCAAGATGAGCCATACAGGTGTCAGATAAATTGTGACGCCTCCCGGCGTTAGCAAAATGGTTGCGTGGGGCATTGCAGCTCGCTAGCGCTCGCCAGGATGGGGGGATGGGCTACAGTTGTCCTAGAATGATCTGCTTTATTTAATTAGTGTCGTGTTGCCACAGACAGTCTAGAAATGGTCTTTGTTTTGGTCTGTGACCGCGCCTTATATTTTATATTCGCTATAATATAAATGTTGCCTGTGTGGGAGGCGAGCGAGAGAAGGTGAGGGAGTACACCTGGCAGCGAGGTGAGCTATGACGCGGCTCGCTTGGGCGCTGACGGCGTTGGCGGCCGGGTCGTCAACTAGTCCCTTCCCGTCGCGGCCTCGTGTTCTTTACCAGCTCAGAGCTTGCCTGACACGCGTATTGCCTACATCCTTTGCAATTCTGTCCCTAATACTCGCCACTTTGCATACTATTTCTCTTTCTCGACTTCTCCTTTCTCATTCTCTAATCTTTATTAAACTCAACATCCCTTCTGGTTTCAGCATAGACGTTCACCGTCGACCAGTCGTATTGTACGCGAAGCTCTCAGATATTTTCATGTATTAGGTTAAGGAGGTATTATGCTTTATTGAGGTTTTGAGAGACGGACTTTTCCGTATGTGTCCTCTCTCGGGAAGGTTGTAGACCGGTATATGTCTCCCTGGCAAGGTGTTGAGTGATTCTTCTTGGTTATCTAAAGCTAGACTAGGGGTAAGGTTACTGTGTCGTTGTCTCCGATGTGTGCAGTGTTAGCTAAGCCCTGCACGACATCGACAGGTACTGTGGGAGCCTAAGTTGTCTTCGGGTTGGTTTACTTTGCGAGCACAGCGCTGTGGTGTGAGAGGGCCATAGCCTATCCCTCACAACATAGTGCTGCCTCTTTGTGTTGACTTCTGAGGGATCGCCAGGATAGAGCTAGGTACTAGAGATCTAGATTTATCAAGAGAGCATCCCCGACATATAACGTAATCTTCATTATACCACCTTCGGACAACGTTAGGCTACGAGCCGCATGCTCGCCCATTGTTGCCCTGCCTTGATACCCCAGCTAGACTTTATTAACTGAGCAGACACTGGTTAGAGATAAGCCCCATTATTATATGTATGCAGCATTATTATTCACTGCACTTTTGAGCCGAGGTTGTTGTTGAGTTGCACAACCCTAGTAGGCTGTTGCGTTGTGTCACAAAGCATTTCTTTAGTTGTCGAGCATTACTACCTTTGCGCAGTCTTTATTATTCGCCTGCCTATTATTACTATATGTCCTAGCATTTATTGTGACCCGTATTCTACATTATAATTGTTCAAGATTCTTTACGAACATCTTCCCAGCATCAGACTTATTTCAGAAGTTTCCAGTTGATGTTGCAGGACTAGCATTGCACTTTCTTTAATACAGGAGTGCCAGTTATTTGAGTATCTACCATAACGTTAATTAATCACGTTAACTATCTTTTCTTTGTGTAACATAATCGAGTAATCTTTTACTGTTTGAGAATAGGCTGTTTCATTGAGCGTCAGCCTAGTGTGTGTGCACCAGTTACCGAGTCATAGGATACCTCGTTGTCCAGGCACGACTCAGGGCGGTAATGGTGTTTTGTTTTCCAGTGTTTAAGGCAGGGGTTGGACCTAGTGTTACCGTTGTTGCTTTTTGCCATTATCTAGTCCAATGTTGAAGAGCCCTGTGTCTTTGAGAACCTGGATTGTAACAAATGGCGACCTAGCTCAGGATCTTGTGAACTAAGAGATAATTGCAGGATTGTTGTGGTCATTTGTTTTATTGAGGAATATAGTGGGCACGTTAGATTTTTTTTTTTGGCAAAGTAGTATAGCACTTGAGAGTCTTCAGACATTTTTGGCAAGTGAATAGTGTGACGCATGTCGAGTATGAGCATGCTGTACAGAACGCCCAGTCAGGCCCCACTCTCGCTAGGATCGTCAGGGCAGGAACTTTGGCTGTAGTCTGTGTAGAGTTTCCTAACTTAGTTTATGTGAGCCGTTGTACTATAAGTATTATAAATATGTATTTTGTTTTCATCTGAGTCAACGAGTTCTATTTTATATCATTAGTTATAAGTATTGTGTGTGGGACTTATTGGTAATGATGAGAGGAGAGAGAGAGAGATTACGTAACGGGGGCCAGTGAGTGCGCCACGCGGCAGGTAGGCCTAACTCCCTCCTCCCTCCTCCCTCCCCCCCCCCCCTCAGCACGTGGGAAATCCTTTGTCGATCCCAGATTGAGAGAGAATATTACGTAATGATTGCCAGTGGGCGGTCCTTAGTAGTTGGCGATATGCTCACTAGAGGGCCGAGTATAAAAAGGGAAGTCTCGCCACATATTCCTCAGAACTCATCAGGCAGAGCGACTTCTCATATCCCTTGCAACTATACATATTCTTCCGACTGATGTGAACTTTCTCTACTCTCTGTACCGCCTACCTTCTTCTTTTCCCGACCCTTTTTAACCTCAATGATCCCTTTGGTGCAGAGCTAGTCAGCCAAAGTATTATCGCTTGAGTTCTCACGAGATATATGCCTATTAGATAGCCTATTTTGGAAGGGATAACTAGAATAGGATTGATTGATGTTTGTTGCACTCGTATATGCATTTCCCTGTGTATGATTATTCATGTTCCTGTTTTCTGCTGGTTTAAGTAATGCTAGACTGGGATAAGGCTACCGGAGTTGTGATTCCCTATGTGTATTAGGTTTTGTTGAACCGGTACAATCGCAACGGAGACGTGGGAAGCCTAGGTGGTCTTTCTGACTGTGTACCTTGTGAGTTTAGCACTGTGTTGCGAGTGAGGGCTTTTGCCTCTGCCACCCAACACTGTGCTAACTCGTTTGCTTGACTTTGAGAGGATCGCCAGGAGAGAACCAGATACACGTGATCTGGATCTCTCAAGAGAGCATCCCGTCAATTAACATAATTTGGCCGCACAGTCTTAAGGACCTCGCTAGGCTACGAGCCGCTTGCTCAGCCATTGTTTCCTAGCCTACTATATCCCAGCTAGACTTTGCTCGATCAGCAGATACAGCATAGTATTGAAGCTTTCCTTATGTATGTTATTGTTTATGCACTATTGATTTCATGTGTGGCACGCTTAGCTACTTTAGAGATTAGTGGCCCACGAGCACAATCCTAGTAGGCTATTGCCAGTGCATTGTCGGAGTACTTCTTTTTAATGTTTGCCATTTACTATTGTCTATTCTTATAATTCTTCTTATGTCAATTTAAAGCCTTTAATGTAGTTAATTGCCAGTGTGTTGCTTATTGAATTGCTGTTCAAAATCCGATACTTACTTCTTGCGAGTATCCGAGAAGCATCTAACTTTATCAGAAGATTCCTTGCTCGATGCTCGAGGACTATTGTTTAACGTAACGTAATAGTGCCGATCCGAAGTAGAGGGTGGAGGACTTCTTAAGTTCTTAGTCAAGGGTGGATTACTTCGGCTTCGGCCAACACTATTCTTTGGTGTTGTTGTTTTTACTTCTTTGTTTGATTGTTGACCAGACTAGATAACTCCCGTCTCTTTATTAGTCTGTTGTGAAACGCTAGTACCGAGTTCTTGTATACCCCGTTATAGCAGATAGAACTCTGGAGGGTATTGGTGTTTTTTGTTCGGCTGGCAGTACTCTGGGGTTGGGATCGTGTGTTTCCATTGTGGCAGCGAGCCATACTCGAGTCCTGTGTGAGAGCCCTGGTGTACCCGAGTGCCCGGTCGTAACAAATGGCGACCTTGCTTAGGATTTTGTGAACAGTATAATTTTTTGCAGAGTTGTACAACATTTGTTTGTTTGTACTTTAGCGTACATATTGAAGAATATTTGTTTTGTATGGCAATTAGTAGAGCATTTAAGAGACTCCAGTTAATTTAGTAATTAGTGCTTGCATAAGGAAGTTTAACACTTTTGTCTCGAGAATTTTTTTGTGGACTTCAGTATGTCGTGCCCTAGCACTGACGAGGAGCGAGAGATGCCATTTGAAGAGGTGCCGTTAGTAACTAGTGAGGAGGATGCTAGACTTTTTGTGAGTAAGCGGTACCATGTGACGGAGGGGAGGCTGACTGGGGTGGATATTTATGGCTTGCACCTGATAGCCAAGGTTTTGGGCAGATCCAATGTAGTAGGGATGTCCAAGGGGGAGCTGATTTCCTGGGTGTTGCGTGGGCGACATGGGGTTTCGGAGGAGAGGGCGTTTGGGGGGGTTCCTCCCCAGATCCCCTCTCACTCGACTCCCACAGTGCCGTCCACTCAGTTGCCGGAGGTTAGCACTCTCCCACAGAGGGATGAGAATTGGCAGATTGGAGTGCCCTCGGGCGGTGCACATGGTGGTTCCCCAGTTTTTGCCCCCCCTCCTTCAGTAGTGGCAGCTCCCTCTTCCTGCCTGTCTCCAGATATGATATTTAGACTTGAGCTTGCTAAAATTGAGTCTAGGAAGAATGAGATTGAGGCTGAGACTAGGAGGCATGAGGCTGAGCTTAGGTACGACTCAGAGAAATATTGTGCTCAAATAGATTTAGATAAGACTCGTGCAGAGTCGACAGGGACCCGGATGGGCCGTGAGGGCCAAGTAAGAGAACAGTCCTTGTCTCACTTAGTCAAATTGGTGCCGGCATTTAGTGAAACTGAAGTCACAGAATTTTTTAATCGTTTTGAGAAGAAGTGTAGGGAGCATAATTGGCCTGAAGAGAAGTGGGCAGCTCTAGTCTCCTCGACTTACGGGTAAGGGTCTGAAGGCTTATGATGCACTGCCTTTAGAGTCTTGCATTGACTACCCAGAATTGAAGAGAGCTGTCCTACGGGCATACGAGTTGCAACCAGAAACATATCGATTGAAGTTTCGGGGTGTTACAAAGACTAGGGAGGCGACCTTTCTTGAACATGCCCGGGACTTAAAAGATGCACTTACAAACTGGACACGTTCTGAGAAAGCTGAGACGGCCGAACAGTTGACTGAGCTGTTTCTGCTCGAGCAGTTTTATAAGTGTACTGGTGCAGAAATGACTTTAACTATTAAAGAAAAGAACCCAAAAACTCTACAGGAGGCAGCTGAGATGGCTGAACTCCGGCTATCACTAATTCGTGGGTGCGGGTCTGCCCAGCGTAGTGAGGCAGGTAACAAGGGGCGTGACGCCCCACCCCCCCGAGTTAGTAATATATCTTATGCAAACAAGTACAAGAGTTATGATACCAAGACTGACCACAAGACTAGCACCGTCCCATTTAAGAAGGGGCCGGGCCCTTCCCAGTACCAAGGGAAGCCCAAAGGGGAGTTGGAGTGTTATCATTGTCATGAAAAGGGGCACTTTGCAAGAGTCTGTCCTAGCAAACCACCTACGGCAGCTGTGTCTTTGGCCTGCAACATTGGTGTGTCTCCGAAGTCTTCTGAGTTTGCCCGGGGCAGTTCGTCAGAGGCTGAGGCACAGCCAATGCAGAAACACCTGAGAGGCTCGAACCCTGCTCAGTATGTTTTTTGCGACCATAGAGGACGGGGTTGCGTGATGTGGGCGGGGCGCAAGCATGGAGTAGAGGTCTTGCGTGATACAGGTGCTTCCCAGACTCTGATGAATAACTTGACTGGCTACCCTATAAACGCGGCTCGGGTGGTAGTGGTGCAGGGTATTAATGCAACTCGGTCATACCCGCTGGTGCGGTTGGAGTTGGAGGTGGATGGTGTGGCACGTGAATTGGATGTCGGGATTGTGGAGAAACTGCCAGTGGAGGGCGTCGACCTTCTTCTCGGCAACGACTTTGCAATGCCCGCTTCTGAGGTTCTACCCTTAGTCGTTGCCGAGAGGCCGGCCGACGTGAGTGGGGAAGAGCAAGAGTGGGTCGAGCGGTGCCAGACACAACCCATGGCGTGTGTTGTCACCCGAGCTCGGGCAGATAAAGTGTCACAGCCTAGTCCTCCGTCTTCAGACCAGCAGAGGAACGATCAACAGGAGGAGGCTAAAGCTGGAGTTGGTTTTGAGAGTTTTGACTCGGCGGCTCTCCTGGGTGATTTAGTATTGGCACCTATGTTAGAGTCTGGAGAGGCCCCAGGACCTGTCACAGCTAGTGAGGAGGTAGGGCCGGAAGAGACTCCGAGGCAGCAACGTTACACACGGAGAGAAAAAAGGGTTGTTCAGTTTGATATTGGGGGAGGACTTGGGTTGCTTCGGAAGCATCTAGACAGGTTGGTTCCTTCAGATATTTGTAAACTGCAGTTGGAGGATCCGGAAGTTCAGAAGTGTGGTAATGGTGCTGTCGAGATCAAACACGAGGACGGGGAAGCATGTCATGTAAACCTGTTGGAGGAGTTTGTGAGGCAACCACCTGAGCAGCCTACTGTCCCTGCGTTGGTCTGCCGCGGCCAAGGTGGAGAAAGAGAGGGGGGCAGTAGGGCACAGGTGGAGGAGAGTAGGGATTGTCATGTCTCGGCGGAGCAGTGGGCGGGGGACACGAGTCTGGTGGCTGTGGAAGCGCTAGAGCACCTGCCTGAGCAGCAGTGTGCAGCACTCCAGCCCCAGCTCGGTTCATACCCCACTGGTCGTGCCGAGCCCCTGAGTCTCACAACTCGGGCGGTGCAAGATGTTCCGCGGACAGGTCACGTGAATGTTGAAAGACCGTTAGCCTCGTTGTTTCGGTGGTTCAAGGTGGGCGACGAGGCTTTGGCATGGTTGCCAGGTCAGGGTCGACCCATGGCTGCCAAGGGTGGTGGTCAAAAGGAGGACATTGAGCAGATTAGTGAGGTTGGCTGTGGAGTGGATGTGCCCGGTCGTCACATAGCCTCCCAATGCTGCTCTAGTCTAATGCAACAGCCCTACCATAGACCGACTGTATCTGGCCATGTCTCTAAAAGCGGTGATGCTGAGCAGGCAGATGTCGTCACAAGGAATGCGGGGGTACGCATGTACGGTATCGGCGGGGAAGCCTTAGCAATAATGAACTATGGGAGTGACTGCACAGGTGGTACTGATTGTCCCTCTCATGACCTGGCTGTTCTAGGGACGAAGGTGGAGAAGGAGGGAGACTACAGGTTAGAAGCTGCGGTCTCGGCTGGGTTGTGGGAGGGCACTAGGCATGTTGGTCGTGGAGGCAGTGCAAGGCAGTTGTTTACTAGGCTATGGCAGTACTTTGGCATGTTTGTTGCTTCTCCAGGCCTGATGTACGGGGTAGAATCCGACATGCAGGCTGGAGATAGTGCAAGGCTCAGTTTAATTCCCTACCGTATAAATCCTGCTCGACAGCCTGTGGTGCAAGCAGAGCTGGATTACGTGTGGACGAAGGGTCTGAGGGATAAGGAATGTCGTGAGTGGTCGTTGCCTGTAACTTTGCAACCGGTGTTAAGTGGCAAGATCAGTGAGTGTGTTGATTGTGAGAGTGTGTATGCATTATCCCTGACAGACGCCTATACCTTATCAAGAGTTGACGACACCATAGACCGCCTCGGGGCTGCAATGCCTATCACGAGGGTGGATTTAGTGAAAGGTTGCTGGCAGGTACCTTTGTACGAGCGTGCTGGAGAGGTGTGTGGTTTTGTTGTGGACGGGGGTGCCTACCGGTGCAGTGTTATGCCTTACGGACTTAAGAATGCACCAGCAACGTTTCAGAACCTGATGAATGAAAGGGAAAAGGACGATGATGGGCTGGAGCATCCTGTTAGTTTCTGCTCGGAGAAGTACAATTCGGCCCAGGGGAGCTGCTCTGTTGTCGAGGAGGAGCTGATGGCGGTTGTGCTTGCGCTGGGGCATTTCGAGGTCTATGTTCCAGCCTATGGTCCGGTCGTTGAAGTTTACCCAGATCATCACCCTCTCAAGATCTTGGACCAGTTTCACAATCGGAATATGAGGCTGACCAGGTGGTCACTAAGGTTATTGGTATATAACCTGGACATACGCCATATTGCCGGTTGTGACAACGAGGTTGCAGATGGTCGTTCAAGGGTATATGATCCTGGGTAGATTGACACACGGGTAGCCTCCTGCTTTAGTTTGAATAGTATTTTGCGCTTGGTGCTTGTTGGCTCGCGGTTGTAGCCCAGCGTATTGGGTCGTAAAGCAGGAGTTGAGCGTTTGGTATAGAAGAAAATAGGCTGCCCTTATAGTGCAGCCGGAAAAAAATATATTAAAATATAAAAAATCATAAAAAACTCTTTCTTTTGATATAGATAATTGTATAAGTTTGTCATAGCCTATAGAGTTTGAGCAGTCCACGAACTATCAAACGGCTGAGCTGCTGTAAGCTCGCTCTGGGAGCATGATATTGTGTCTTTTGCTATTGTTGGGAGGAGTTATAAAATGTGATTTTTTTTTATAAGATGTGTTTTAGTGATAAACTCAGCTTTGTTTTAGTGCCATGTGGTCGCTGGGTGTGAGGGGCTTGATGGGGTTCTGTGTGTCAGATTTTAGCTCAGGGTTGAGCAAGTAAAATCTTGGGGGAGGTGTGACGCATGTCGAGTATGAGCATGCTGTACAGAACGCCCAGTCAGGCCCCACTCTCGCTAGGATCGTCAGGGCAGGAACTTTGGCTGTAGTCTGTGTAGAGTTTCCTAACTTAGTTTATGTGAGCCGTTGTACTATAAGTATTATAAATATGTATTTTGTTTTCATCTGAGTCAACGAGTTCTATTTGATATCATTAGTTATAAGTATTGTGTGTGGGACTTATTGGTAATGATGAGAGGAGAGAGAGAGAGATTACGTAACGGGGGCCAGTGAGTGCGCCACGCGGCAGGTAGGCCTAACTCCCTCCTCCCTCCTCCCTCCCCCCCCCCCCCCCCTCAGCGCGTGGGAAATCCTTTGTCGATCCCAGATTGAGAGAGAATATTACGTAATGATTGCCAGTGGGCGGTCCTTAGTAGTTGGCAATATGCTCACTAGAGGGCCGAGTATAAAAAGGGAAGTCTCGCCACATATTCCTCAGAACTCATCAGGCAGAGCGACTTCTCATATCCCTTGCAACTATACATATTCTTCCGACTGATGTGAACTTTCTCTACTCTCTGTACCGCCTACCTTCTTCTTTTCCCGACCCTTTTTAACCTCAATGATCCCTTTGATGCAGAGCTAGTCAGCCAAAGTATTATCGCTTGAGTTCTCACGAGATATATGCCTATTAGATAGCCTATTTTGGAAGGGATAACTAGAATAGGATTGATTGATGTTTGTTGCACTCGTATATGCATTTCCCTGTGTATGATTATTCATGTTCCTGTTTTCTGCTGGTTTAAGTAATGCTAGACTGGGATAAGGCTACCGGAGTTGTGATTCCCTATGTGTATTAGGTTTTGTTGAACCGGTACAATCGCAACGGAGACGTGGGAAGCCTAGGTGGTCTTTCTGACTGTGTACCTTGTGAGTTTAGCACTGTGTTGCGAGTGAGGGCTTTTGCCTCTGCCACCCAACACTGTGCTAACTCGTTTGCTTGACTTTGAGAGGATCGCCAGGAGAGAACCAGATACACGTGATCTGGATCTCTCAAGAGAGCATCCCGTCAATTAACGTAATTTGGCCGCACAGTCTTAAGGACCTCGCTAGGCTACGAGCCGCTTGCTCAGCCATTGTTTCCTAGCCTACTATATCCCAGCTAGACTTTGCTCGATCAGCAGATACAGCATAGTATTGAAGCTTTCCTTATGTATGTTATTGTTTATGCACTATTGATTTCATGTGTGGCACGCTTAGCTACTTTAGAGATTAGTGGCCCACGAGCACAATCCTAGTAGGCTATTGCCAGTGCATTGTCGGAGTACTTCTTTTTAATGTTTGCCATTTACTATTGTCTATTCTTATAATTCGTCTTATGTCAATTTAAAGCCTTTAATGTAGTTAATTGCCAGTGTGTTGCTTATTGAATTGCTGTTCAAAATCCGATACTTACTTCTTGCATGTATCCGAGAAGCATCTAACTTTATCAGAAGATTCCTTGCTCGATGCTCGAGGACTATTGTTTAACGTAACGTAATAGTGCCGATCCGAAGTAGAGGGTGGAGGACTTCTTAAGTTCTTAGTCAAGGGTGGATTACTTCGGCTTCGGCCAACACTATTCTTTGGTGTTGTTGTTTTTACTTCTTTGTTTGATTGTTGACCAGATTAGATAACTCCCGTCTCTTTATTAGTCTGTTGTGAAACGCTAGTACCGAGTTCTTGTATACCCCGTTATAGCAGATAGAACTCTGGATGGTATTGGTGTTTTTTGTTCGGCTGGCAGTACTCTGGGTTTGGGATCGTGTGTTTCCGTTGTGGCAGCGAGCCATACTCGAGTCCTGTGTGAGAGCCCTGGTGTACCCGAGTGCCCGGTCGTAACAATAGTGCTACATAGGAGCTTGGGTACTTCTTCTTTTTTGTTATAAACGTGAGAATTTTTTGTTGACACAATGGGAGACGAATCAGATCATACTGATGGTTCAGGGAATGATGCCGGCTCTGATGGGCAGATGCCAGGGGGGTTAGTAACTAGTGAGGAGGCCGCAAAGAAGTTTTTGGAGGTGCCTATAACAGCTGATCGACTAGAGGGAATTAGCAAGTATGGTCTACATTGTTTGGCTCCCCTCATGGGGCTTAAGGTGGCTCATGGCATCAAGAAGAACGATTTGAGGGCTTGCGTACTGGGGGTGGCTAGTGAGGTCCAGGGTGGAGAGGGTGCTCAGGGACTTCTGCTCGAGCCCCCCCTCCACTCTACTCCCATCGGGACCTCTAGGATGCCGGAGTTTAGTACGTTCCCGCAGGCCGATAGCCGCTGGCAGCGTGGTTTAGGATCGCTGGGTGGGCCTCCAATAGTTGCACCTCCTCCTCAAAGTTTCACTACAGAAATGCTCTTCCAGCTTGAGATGGCTAAGATGCAGGCTGAGCGTGAGGAACGTCTCGCTAAGGTTAAACAACAGACGGATCTCGAACTCGCTAAGGTTAAACAACAGACTGATCTCGAACTCGCGAGAATAAAGCCCAGTCGGAGGCTGAGTCTACCAGGTACCGTGCAGATATCAATCTTGAGAAGACTCGGCTGGAAACGACAGGGCAACGTCTCGGTGGTGGGAATTGTGGGCATGATCAGTCTTTGTCGCACCTGTTGAAGCTAGTCCCTGTATTTGATGAGTCGGGTGTCACCGAATTTTTCATGAGATTCGAGAAGAAGTGCCAGATCTACCAGTGGCCTGGGGAGAAGTGGGCAGCCCTTGTTTCCTCTAGACTTGTGGGCAAGGGACTCAAGGCTTATGATGCATTGCCTATAGAGTCGTGTATTATCTATGAGGAACTCAAGGAGGCTGTCCTGAGAGCATACGAACTACAACCAGAGACGTACAGGTTGAAGTTCCGGGGTGTTACCAAGGGTCGGGAGAGCACCTTTTTGGAACATGCCCGGGAGCTGTCCGATGCTTTTGGGAATTGGCTGAGGTCGGAGAAAGCTACTACGTTTGACGACATTAAACAGTTGGTGCTTTTAGAGCAGTTTTTCAAATGCACGGGCGGCGACCTGACGTTAAACCTGAAAGAAAAGCAACCAAAAACTCTACAGGAGGCAGCAGAGATGGCTGACCTCCGGCTATCACTAATTCGTGGGTGCGGGTCTGCCCAGCGTAGTGAGGCAGGTAACAAGGGGCGTGATGCCCCACCCCCCCGAGTTAGTGATATACCTTATGCAAACAAATACAAAAGCCATGATACCAAGACTAACCACAAGACTAGCACCGTCCCGTTTAAGAAGGGGCCGGGCCCTTCCAAGTACCAAGGGAAGCCCAAAGGGGAGTTGGAGTGTTATCATTGTCATAAAAAGGGGCACTTTGCAAGAATCTGTCCTAGCAAACCACCTACAGCAGCTGTGTCTTTGGCCTGCAACATTGGTGTGTCTCCGAAGTCATCTGAGTTTGCCCGGGGCAGTTCGTCAGAGGCTGAGGCACAGCCTATGCAGAAGCACCTGGGAGGCTCGAACCCTGCTCAGGATGTTTTTTGCGACCATAGAGGGCGGGGTTGCGTGATGTGGGCGGGGCGCAAGCATGAAGTAGAGGTCTTGCGTGATACAGGTGCTTCCCAGACTCTGATGAAAAACTTGACTGGCTACCCTATAAACGCGGCTCAGGTGGTAGTGGTGCAGGGTATTAATGCAACTAGGTCATACCCGCTGGTGCGGTTGGAGTTGGAGGTGGATGGTGTGGCACGTGAATTGGATGTCGGGATTGTGGAGAAACTGCCAGTGGAGGGCGTCGACCTTCTTCTCGGCAACGACTTTGCAATGCCCGCTTCTGAGGTTCTACCCTTAGTCGTTGCCGAGAGGCCGGCCGACGTGAGTAGTGTTACGACCTGGCACTCGGGTACACAAGGGCTCTCAATCAGGACTCGAATACGGCTCGCTGCCACAACGGAAACACACGATCCCAACCCCTGAGTACTGCCAGCCGAACAAAAAAACACCAATACCCTCCAGAGTTCAATCTGCTATAACGGGGTATATAAGAACTCGGTACTAGTGTTCAACAACAGACTAATAAAGAGACAGGAATTATCTAGTCTGGTCAACAATCAAACAATGAAGTAAGAAACAACAACACCAAAGAATAGTGTTGGCCGAAGCCGAAGTAATCCACCCTTGACTAAGAACTTAAGAAGTCCTCCACCCTCTACTTCGGATCGGCACTATTACGTTACGTTAATTAATAGTCCTTAAGCATCGAGCAAGGAATCTTCTGAAAAAAGTTAGATGCTTCTCGGATGCTCGTAAGAAGTACGTATCGGATTTTGAACAGTAATTTAATAAGCAAAAACACTGACAATTAAATACTATTAAAGGTTTAAATTGGCATAAGAATAATTAAAAGAATATGCAATAGTAAATGGCAAACATTAAAAAGAAGTACTCCGCAAATGCAACGGCAATAGCCTACTCGGATTGTGCTCGTGGGCCACTAATCACTAAAGTAGCCAAGCGTGCAACACATGAAATCAATAGTGCATAAACAATATCATACATAAGGAAAGCTTCAATACTATTCTGTATCTACTAATCGAGTAAAGTCTAGCTGGGGTACAGTGGGCAAAAGGTAGCAGTGACTGAGCAAAAACGGCTCGTAGCCTAGCGAAGTCCTCACAACTGTTTAAAGTATTACGTTAACACTAACAAGTGCACTTTGAGAAATCCAGATCCCTTGTATCTGGTTTTCTCCCGGCTCCTTGACAAAGTAAAAACAAACTGTTAATAAAATACAGGGTGGTTAGGCTCTTGCCCTCACGCACTGTAAATTATTAACTCAACAGTCAGCCACGAAGACAACCTAGGCTTCACTGAACCAAAATGAGTATGCAGGTTTATCGCTTAACCACTGCATCAAGCAACAACTCGTAACACAGAAAAGCCTTACCCCAGTCTAGCATTACCTAGACTAGCAGAAAACAGGAATAATAATAATAACACACAGGGAAATGCATATACAAGTGCAACAAACATAAATCAATCCTATTCTAAGTTAACCCTTCCAAAATAGGCTATCTAATAGGCAAGTATCTAGTGAGAACTCAAGCGATAATACGTTGGCTGACTAGCTCTGCACCAACGGGACCATGGAAGTTAAACAGGCAGGGAAAAGAGGAGATAAGAATGTAAGGTAGTAGAGAAAGTTCACATCAGTCAGAAGAATATATATAGTTAGCAAGGGAAATGAGAAGTCGCTCTGCCTAATGAGTTCTGATGAAAAAATGGCTAGACTTCCCTTTTTATACCCGGCCCTCTAGTGAGCCCAACGTGAACTACTAAGGACCGCCCACTGACAATCATTACGTAATTTCTCTCTCTCCTCTGGGATAGACAAAGGCTCCCCTAGCACTGAGGGGAGGGGGGAGGGGGGAGTGCTAGTGAGTTAGGCCCACTTCCCGCCTGGTGCACCCACTGACCCCCAACTGTGGCTGCCTCTCCTCCCATCATTACAAATAAGTTTTACACACAATACTTATAACTAATGATATAAAATAGAACTCGTTGACTCAGATGAAAACAAAATACATATTCATAATACTTATAGTACAACGGCTCACATGAACTAAGTTAGGAAACTCTACATAGACTACAGCCAAAGTTCCTGCCCTGACGATCCTAGCGAGAGTGGGGCATGACTAGGCGTTCTGTACAGCATGCTCACACTGGACATGCGTCACACCTCCCCCAAGATTTTACTTGCTCAACCCTGAGCTAAAATCTGACAAACACAGAACCCCATCAAGCCCCTCACACCCAGCGACCGCATGGCACTAAAACAAAGCTGAGTTTATCACCAAAACACATCTTATCATTAAAAAAAAAAATCACATTTTATAACTCCTCCCAACAATAGCAAAAAGACACAATATCATGCTCCCAGAGCGAGCTTACAGCAGCTCAGCCGTTTGATAGTTCGTGGACTACTGAAACTCTATAGGCTATGACAAACTTATACGATTACCTATATCAAAAGAAAGAGTTTTTTATATGATTTTTATATTTTAATATGTTTTTCCCGGCTGCACTATAAGGGCAGCCTATTTTCCTCCACTCAAACCCACACACCTGTGATAGCCTACGACTGATCATCCACCCTTGATAAACAATCCGCTATCACATTGTCACATCCAGCAATATGACGGATGTCCAGGTTATACTCCTGCAACATCAAAGACCACCTGGTCAGTCTCATATTGCGATTGTGAAATTGATTCAGGAATCTCAAAGGGTGATGATCAGTGTAGATAACCACGACTGGGCCATAGGCTGGAACATACACCTCGAAGTGCCTGAGCGACAGCAAAATCGCCAGTAATTCCTTTTCTATTTTAGAATAGTTCTTTTGTGCAGCATTGAACTTCTTAGAAAAGAAACTTACTGGGTGTTCCACACCTTCATTGTCTGTCTGTAGCAAGACAGCACCAGCCCCTACACCACTAGCATCTGTTGCCAGCTGAAAAGGCCTGTTAAAGTCTGGGGCCCTGAGTATCGGGTGAGTACATAGCAAATGTTTCACCAAAGTGAAAGCCTTTTCACACTCAGGTGCCCACAAAAACTTTTTGTCTTTAGATAACAAATCTGTGAGAGGTGCCAACACCGTTGAGTAACCTTTTATGAAGCGTCTGTAGTAGCCTATCATACCCAAGAATCTCATAATCTGCTTCTTGGTTGTTGGGTGCGGAAATTTATTGATAGCCTGTACCTTGTTCTGAGGAGGGCACACCTGTCCCCTTCCCACTACAAACCCAAGGTACTGCACAGTGGCTTTTACGAAGTCACACTTTGCCAAATTTACTACCAGACCTGCTTCACTAAGTTTCCGGAACAAGGTCTCAAGGTGCTCACAATGGCTCTCAAAGTCGTCATCATAAATGATTACATCGTCCAAATATACGGTGCAATTTGGAATGTCCTTTACAATTTCATTCATCAGGTTTTGAAACGTTGCTGGTGCATTCTTAAGTCCGTAAGGCATAACATTGCACCGGTAGGTACTCCCGTCCACAACAAAACCACATACCTCTTTAGCACGCTCGGACAAAGGTACTTGCCAGTAACCTTTTACTAAATCTACTTTAGACAAAAAACGAGCATTACCAATTTTGTCAACACTATCATCAACCCGAGGAAGAGGATATGGGTTAGTTGGAGTCAAACCGTTTAACCTACGGAAATCAATACAAAAGCGTACCTTGCCATCTGGCTTAGGCTGCAGTGTTACGGGGGAAGTCCACTTAACTGTGCCTTTCTCTATCAACCCTCTACCGAGCATATACTCCAACTCATCCCTCAGAGCTGGTAGTTTTATGGGGGGCACACGGTACGGGATTGACTTAAAGGGTAGATGGTCCCCCACGTCAACAGCATGCATAGCCTGAGTAGTGAGGCCTGGGTGTTCAGCAAATACAGTGGGGTATGAACCGAACAACTGACGGATAGCATCAAACTGCGGCTCAGGCAAATGAGCTATAGCCTCGTCAGCCCTTAGGCTCGAGTTCCCCGCCCACTGATCCGCTGAAATATGTTGATCCCAGCTATCCTCCTCTGAAGCTTGACTGTCCCCCTCTCCTTCTCCACCACGGCCGCAACAAGCCAACACAGGGACAGTGAGAGGCTCAGAGGGGCGCCTCACATACTCTTTAATAAGGTTCACGTGACATAACTGGTTCTTTTTCCTCCTGTCTGGAGTGGCAACAAGGTAATCTAAGTCTGAAATTTTTTCTACAATTTTATAAGGTCCAGTGTACTTCGCAGAGAGGGGGTTACCAACCAAAGGCAACAAAATTAATACCTCTTGTCCTACAGTGAACTTCCGGAGCCTCACTTTGCGATCATACCTGTCCTTCATCAAAGCTTGTGATTCTGTCAAATTTCTACCTGCCATCTCCAGACTCTTAAGCATGCGCTCACGGCTTTCAAGCACATACTTTAATAATGGACAAGGCTGCACAGTCCCCTCCCAAATTTCTTTCAGCATGTTAAGGGGGCCCCTGACACGGTGTCCAAAAATCAGCTCGTTTGGACTAAATCCCAGGCTCTCACCAGGTACCTCCCGAGCAGCAAACAGCACATAAGGCAATCCAAGATCCCAATCCATACCGTTGTCAGCACAATAACACCTGAGCATGCTTTTAAGTGTAGCATGGCACCGCTCAAGCACCCCTTGACTCTCAGGGTGATACGCTGACGATACTACTGCTCGTATCCCATGCTGTTGCATTGTTTGCTTGAACATGTTGGAGGTGAAATTAGATCCCTGATCAGACTGAATCTCCTCCGGGTACCCGTACCTTGAGAAGTACCACAACAAGTTACTGACTACCGTCTCAGCCATTCCATTTTTCATAGGGTATGCATCGGGGTATCTAGTGGCAACATCCATTATGGTTAACACAAATTTATTTCCAGCCTTAGTGGGAGGGAGTGGACCAACCATGTCAACAATAATTTTACTAAAGGGTGGCCCAATCACAGGAATAGGGTGTAACGGAGCCTTAGGAATAACTTGGTTCGGTTTCCCGACACGTTGACAAATATCACATGAGTTTATCCATGACTGCACATGAGACTTCATCCCCGGCCACCAAAACAATTTCCCCAAAGCCGCCACCGTTTTTCTCACCCCTAGATGTCCTGCCAGTGGTGTGTCATGCGCCAACCTCAGTAGGCTATCCCTGCACTCCCGTGGCACCACCAACTGGTCCACTACTCCGGACCCCTTTTGCCAACTACGTTTAGGGTCTTGAAAATGCCTATAGAGGATGCCTTCTAAATAAAAAAAATCTCCTGGCTGTGCATCGCCGTCCTCGTCGAGCTCTACAGCTCCATTAGCACACGTTTGGAGCTCAGGGTCCTCTAGTTGCAACCGACGTATATCTGAGGGTGCCAAGCGATCTAACTGCTCCCGGAGCAATGCATGACCTTCCCCGATACTGGGCTGCTCCCTCTGTCTCTCTCGATGTACATAACGTTGCTGTCGTGGAGACTCGTCATGCCCAGCCTCGTCACTCTCGATGATAGGTCCAGGGGCTACTCCAGAATTAAGTAATGGTGCTAATACTGAATCACCCAGGAGAGCCGCCGATTCAAAACTCTTAAAACCAACTCCAGCTTTAGCCTCCTCCTGTTGATCGTTCCTCCGCTGGTCTGAAGACGGAGGACTAGGCTGTGACACTTTAGCTGCCCGAGCTCGGGTGACAACACACACCATGGGTTGTGTCTGGCACCGCTCGACCCACTCTTGCTCTTCCCTACTCACGTCGGCCGTCCTCTCGGCAACGACTAAGGGTAGAACCTCAGAAACGGGCATTGCAAAGTCGTTGCCAAGAAGAAGGTCGACGCCCTCCACTGGCAGTTTCTCCACAATCCCGACATCCAATTCACGTGCCACACCATCCACCTCCAACTCCAACCACACCAGCGGGTATGACCGAGTTGCATTAATACCCTGCACCACTACCACCCGAGCCGCGTTTATAGGGTAGCCAGTCAAGTTTTTCATCAGAGTCTGGGAAGCACCTGTATCACGCAAGACCTCTACTCCATGCTTGCGCCCCACCCACATCACGCAACCCCGCCCTCTATGGTCGCAAAAAACATCCTGAGCAGGATTCGAGCCTCCCAGGTGCTTCTGCATTGGCTGTGCCTCAGCCTCTTGACGAACTGCCCCGGGCAAACTCAGATGACTTCGGAGACACACCAATGTTGCAGGCCAAAGACACAGCTGCTGTAGGTGGTTTGCTAGGACAGACTCTTGCAAAGTGCCCCTTTTTATGACATTGATAACACTCCAACTCCCCTTTGGGCTTCCCTTGGTACTGGGAAGGACCCGGCCCCTTCTTAAATGGGACGGTGCTAGTCTTGTGGTCAGTCTTGGTATCATGGCTCTTGTACTTGTTTGCATAAGGTATATCACTAACTCGGGGGGGGTGGGGCGTCACGCCCCTTGTTACCTGCCTCACTACGCTGGGCAGACCCGCACCCACGAATTAGTGATAGCCGGAGGTCAGCCATCTCAGCTGCCTCCTGTAGAGTTTTTGGGTTCTTTTCTTTAATAGTTAAAGTCATTTCTGCACCAGTACACTTATAAAACTGCTCGAGCAGAAACAGCTCAGTCAACTGTTCTGCCGTCTCAGCTTTCTCAGAACGTGTCCAGTTTTTAAGTGCATCTTTTAAGTCCCGGGCATGTTCAAGAAAGGTCGCCTCCCTAGTCTTTGTAACACCAAGAAACTTCAATCGATATGTTTCCGGTTGCAACTCGTATGCCCGTAGGACAGCTCTCTTCAATTCTGGGTAGTCAGTGCAAGACTCTAAAGGCAGTGCATCATAAGCCTTCAGACCCTTACCCGTAAGTCTTGAGGAGACTAGAGCTGCCCACTTCTCTTCAGGCCAATTATGCTCCCTACACTTCTTCTCAAAACGATTAAAAAATTCTGTGACTTCAGTTTCACTAAATACCGGCACCAATTTGACTAATTGGGCCAAGGACTGTTCTCTTACTTGGGCCGTGACACGAGTCTTATCTAAATCTATTTTAGCACAATATTTCTCTGAGTCGTACCTAAGCTCAGCCTCATGCCTCCTAACCTCAATCTCATGCCTCCTCGTCTCATCCTCCTGCCTCCTGGTCTCATTCTCCTGCTTCCTAGCCTCAATCTCCTGCTTCCTAGCCTCAATCTTAGCAAGCTCAAGTTTAAATACCATATCTGGAGACAGGCAGGAAGAGGGAGCTGCCACTACTGAAGGAGGGGGGGCAAAAACTGGGGAACCACCATGTGCACCACCCGAGGGCACTCCAATCTGCCAATTCTCATCCCTCTGTGGGAGAGTGCTAACCTCCGGTAACTGAGTGGACGGCACTGTGGGAGTCGAGTGAGAGGGGATCTGGGGAGGAACCCCCCCAAACGCCCTCTCCTCCGAAACCCCATGTCGCCCACGCAACACCCAGGAAATCAGCTCCCCCTTGGACATCCCTACTACACTGGAAATGCCCAAAACCTTGGCTATCAGGTGCAAGCCACAAACATCCACCCCAGTCAGCCTCTCCTCCGTCACGTGGTACTGCTTACTCACAAAAACTCTAGCATCCTCCTCACTGGTTACTAACGGCACACCTTCAAATGGCATCTCTCGCTCATCGTCAGTGCTAATGCACGACATACTGAAGTCCACAAAAAAATTCTCGAGACAAAAGTGTTAAACTTCCTATGCAAGCACTAATTACTAAATTAACTGGAGTCTCTTAAATGCTTTACTAATTGCCATACAAAAAAAAATATTCTTCAATATGCATGCTAAAATACAAACAAACAAATGTTGTACAACTCTGCAAAAATTTATACTGTTCACAAAATCCTAAGCAAGGTCGCCATTTGTTACGACCTGGCACTCGGGTACACAAGGGCTCTCAATCAGGACTCGAATACGGCTCGCTGCCACAACGGAAACACACGATCCTAACCCCTGAGTACTGCCAGCCGAACAAAAAACACCAATACCCTCCAGAGTTCAATCTGCTATAACGGGTTATACAAGACCTCGGTACTAGTGTTCAACAACAGACTAATAAAGAGACAGGAATTATCTAGTCTGGTCAACAATCAAACAATGAAGTAAGAAACAACAACACCAAAGAATAGTGTTGGTCGAAGCCGAAGTAATCCACCCTTGACTAAGAACTTTAAGAAGTCCTCCACCCTCTACTTCGGATCGGCACTATTACGTTACGTTAATTAATAGTCCTTAAGCATCGAGCAAGGAATCTTCTGAAAAAGTTAGATGCTTCTCGGATGCTCGTAAGAAGTACGTATCGGATTTTGAACAGTAATTCAATAAGCAAAAACAATGGCAATTAAATACTATTAAAGGTTTAAATTGGCATAAGAATAATTAAAAGAATATGCAATAGTAAATGGCAAACATTAAAAAGAAGTACTCCGCAAATGCAACGGCAATAGCCTACTCGGATTGTGCTCGTGGGCCACTAATCACTAAAGTAGCCAAGCGTGCAACACATGAAATCAATAGTGCATAAACAATATCATACATAAGGAAAGCTTCAATACTGTTCTGTATCTACTAATCGAGTAAAGTCTAGCTGGGGTACTGTGGGCAAAAGGTAGCAGTGACTGAGCAAAAACGGCTCGTAGCCTAGCGAAGTCCTCACGACTGTTTAAAGTATTACGTTAACACTAACAAGTGCACTTTGAGAATTCCAGATCCCTTGTATCTGGTTTTCTCCCGGCTCCTTGACAAAGTAAAAACAAACTGTTAATAAAATACAGGGTGGTTAGGCTCTTGCCCTCACGCACTGTAAATTATTAACTCAACACAGTCAGCCGCGAAGACAACCTAGGCTTCACTGAACCGAAACGAGTATGCAGGTTTATCGCTTAACCACTGCATCAAACAACAACTCGTAACACAGAAAAGCCTTACCCCAGTCTAGCATTACCTAGACTAGCAGAAAACAGGAATAATAATAATAACACACAGGGAAATGCATATACAAGTGCAACAAACATAAATCAATCCTATTCTAAGTTAACCCTTCCAAAATAGGCTATCTAATAGGCAAGTATCTAGTGAGAACTCAAGCGATAATACGTTGGCTGACTAGCTCTGCACCAACGGGACCATGGAAGTTAAACAGGCAGGGAAAAGAGGAGATAAGAATGTAAGGTAGTAGAGAAAGTTCACATCAGTCAGAAGAATATATATAGTTAGCAAGGGAAATGAGAAGTCGCTTTGCCTAATGAGTTCTGATGAAAAAATGGCTAGACTTCCCTTTTTATACCCGGCCCTCTAGTGAGCCCAACGTGAACTACTATGGACCGCCCACTGACAAGCATTACGTAATTTCTCTCTCTCCTCTGGGATAGACAAAGGCTCCCCTAGCACTGAGGGGAGGGGGGAGGGGGGAGTACTAGTGAGTTAGGCCCACCTCCCGCCTGGCGCACCCACTGACCCCCAACTGTGGCTGCCTCTCCTCCCATCATTACAAATAAGTTCTACACACAATACTTATTACTAATGATATAAAATAGAACTCGTTGACTCAGATGAAAACAAAATACATATTCATAATACTTATAGTACAACGGCTCACATGAACTAAGTTAGGAAACTCTACATAGACTACAGCCAAAGTTCCTGCCCTGACGATCCTAGCGAGAGTGGGGCATGACTAGGCGTTCTGTACAGCATGCTCACACTGGACATGCGTCACAGTAGGGAAGAGCAAGAGTGGGTCGAGCAGTGCCAGACACAACCCATGGCGAGTGTTGTCACCCGAGCTCGGGCAGCTAAAGTGTCACAGCCTAGTCCTCCGTCTTCAGACCAGCGGAGGAACGATCAACAGGAGGAGGCTAAAGCTGGAGTTGGTTTTAAGAGTTTTGACTCGGCGGCTCTCCTGGGTGATTCAGTATTAGCACCATTACTTAATTATGGAGTAGCCCCTGGGCCTGTCATCGAGAGTGACGAGGCTGGGCATGACGAGTCTCCATGACAGCAACGTTATGTACATCGAGAGAGACAGAGGGAGCAGCCCAGTATCGGGGAAGGTTATGCATTGCTCCGGGAGCAGTTAGATCGCTTGGCACCCTCAGATATACGTCGGTTGCAACTAGAGGACCCTGAGCTTCAAACGTGTGCTAATGGAGCTGTAGAGCTCGACGAGGACGGCGATGCACAGCCAGGAGATTTTTTTTATTTAGAAGGCATCCTCTATAGGCGTTTTCAAGACCCTAAACGTAGTTGGCAAGAGGGGTCCGGAGTAGTGGACCAGTTGGTGGTGCCACGGGAGTGCAGGGATAGCCTACTGAGGTTGGCGCATGACATACCACTGGCAGGACATCTAGGGGTGAGAAAAACGGTGGCGGCTTTAGAAAAATTGTTTTGGTGGCCGGGGTTGAAGGGGCAGGTGGTAACCTGGACAGCAAGGTGTCATATGTGCCAGAGGGTTGGAAAACCTAACCAAACAATTCCGAGAGCCCCGTTGCACCCCATTCCTGTCAGTGGACCGCCCTTCAGTAAGGTCATCATTGATATGGTCGGACCCCTACCCCCTACTAGTGCCGGTAATAAATTTCTATTAACTATCATGGATGTGGCCACTCGTTATCCTGATGCATATCCAATGAGAAATGGCACGGCGAAAACTGTTGTCCGGAACCTGCTCTTGTATTGCTCGCGGTATGGTTACCCGCAAGAGGTGCAATCGGACCAAGGTTCTAATTTTACATCTAATCTGTTCAAACAAACTATGATTCAGCATGGCATCAGCACTGTCGTCTCTTCTGCGTATCACCCGGAGAGTCAAGGGGTGTTGGAGAGGTGGCACGCCACGCTGAAAAGCATGCTTCGATGTTACTGCGCAGAGAACGCAAAGGATTGGGACCTTGGTCTGCCGTATGTTTTGTTCGCGGCAAGAGAAGTACCTGGAGAGAGTCTCGGTTTCAGTCCGAATGTGCTTGTTTTCGGGCAACAGGTGAGGGGCCCTCTCCCCCTGGTGAAGGAGATTTGGGAGGGTACCGCTAAGCCATGTTCTATGTTGAGATATGTCCTCGAGAGCAGAGAGAGAATGCTTAGAAGTCTGGAGCTGGCCAGGCGTAATTTGGTGAGTTCGCAGGCCCGTATGAAGGACAGGTACGATACTAAGGCGAAACTCCGGGAGTTTCAGGTAGGTCAAGAGGTGTTGGTCCTGTTGCCTTTGTCAGGTCATCCTCTGGCTGCCAAGTACGCTGAGCCTTATCGGGTGGTGTCAAAGATCTCTGATCTAGATTACCTCGTTGCCACTCCAGACCGGAAGAAGCGTAACCAACTATGCCACATTAATTTGTTGAAGGAGTATGTGAGGCGCCCACCTGAGTCACTAGCTGTCCCTGTGTTGACCTGCTGCGGTCATGGTGGAGAAGGAGAGGGGGGCAGCAATGATCAGGTGGATGATAACTGGGATTGTCATGTCTCGGCTGATCAGTGGGCGGGGAATTCGAGCCAATGTGCGCATGATGCTCTGGCACACCTGCCGGAGGAACAGCAGGTGGCAGTGCAGCGCCTGTTCGATTCATACCCCACTGTATTTGCCGAGCACCCAGGCCTCACTACTCAAGCGGTGCATGATGTCGATGTAGGAGAGCAAACCCCCTTCAAGTCGATACCTTATCGGGTGCCACCCATTAAACTCCCAGCGCTCAGGGATGAGCTGGAGTATATGCTGGCGAGAGGCTTGATCGAGAAGGGGGCAGTACAGTGGACTTCTCCTGTCACTCTGCAGCCCAAACCTGATGGAAAAGTTCGGTTCTGCATTGACTTTAGGCGGTTGAACGGGTTGACCCCCACCAATGCATATCCTCTTCCCCGGGTGGATGACAGTGTGGATAAGATCGGGAAAGCAAGGTACTTGACCAAGGTAGACCTCGTCAAAGGCTACTGGCAAGTACCACTGTCTGAGCGGGCTAAAGAGGTGTGCGGGTTTGTGGTGGATGGCAGTACTTACCGTTGCAACGTGATGCCATATGGTCTGAAAAATGCACCGGCCACTTTCCAGAGCTTAATGAACGACATCGTAGCAGACATCCCAAACTGTACTGTCTACCTTGATGACGTGATCATTTATGACAACGATTTCCAAAGTCACTGTGAGCACATAGAAGCCTTATTTAGTCAACTTAGTAAAGCAGGCTTGGTGGTTAATCTGGGCAAGTGTGACTTTGTGCAAGCCACGGTGCAGTATCTGGGGTTTGTGGTTGGGTTAGGGCAGGTGAGCCCGCCCCAACAGAAGATACAGGCTATCGACTTGTTCCCCAGGCTGACCACCAAGCGGCAGATCATGAGATTTTTGGGTATGATTGGGTATTGTGACGCCTCCCGGCGTTAGCAGAATGGTTGCGTGGGGCATTGCAGCTCGCTAGCGCTCGCCAGGATGGGGGGATGGGCTACAGTTGTCCTAGAATGATCTGCTTTATTTAATTAGTGTCGTGTTGCCACAGACAGTCTAGAAATGGTCTTTGTTTTGGTCTGTGACCGCGCCTTATATTTTATATTCGCTATAATATAAATGTTGCTTGTGTGGGAGGCGAGCGAGAGAGTTCACCTGGCAGCGGGGTGAGCTATGACGCGGCTCGCTTGGGCGCTGACGGCGTTAGCGGCCGGGTGGTCAAGTAGTCCCTTCCCATCGCGGCTTCGTGTTCTTTACCAGCTCAGAGCTTGCTTGACACGCGTATCGCCTACATCCTTTGCAATTCTGTCCCCCATACTCGCCACTTTGCATACTATTTCTCTCTCTCGACTTCTCCTTTCTCATTCTCTAATCTTTATTAAACTCAACATCCCTTCTGGTTTCAGCATAGACGTTCACCGTCGACCAGTCGTATTGTACGCGAAGCTCTCAGAGATTTCCATGTATTAGGTTAAGGAGGTATTATGCTTTATTGAGGGTTAGAGAGACGGACTTTTCCGTATGTGTCCTCTCTCGGGAAGGTTGTAGACCGGTATATGTCTCCCTGGCAAGGTGTTGAGTGATTCTTCTTGGTTATCTAAAGCTAGACTAGGGGTAAGGTTACTGTGTCGTTGTCTCCGATGTGTGCAGTGTTAGCTAAGCTCTGCACGACATCGACAGGTACTGTGGGAGCCTAAGTTGTCTTCGGGTGGTTTTACTTTGCGAGCACAGCGCTGTGGTGTGAGAGGGCCATAGCCTATCCCTCACAACATAGTGCTGCCTCTTTGTGTTGACTTCTGAGGGATCGCCAGGATAGAGCTAGGTACTAGAGGCCTAGATTTATCAAGAGAGCATCCCCGTCATATAACGTAATCTTCATTATACCACCTTCGGACAACGTTAGGCTACGAGCCGCATGCTCACCCATTGTTGCCCTGCCTTGATACCCCAGCTAGACTTTATTAACTGAGCAGACACTGGTTAGAGATAAGCCCCCATTATTATATGTATGCAACATTATTATTCACTGCACTTTTGAGCCGAGGTTGTTGTTGAGTTGCACAACCCTAGTAGGCTGTTGCGTTGTGTCACGAAGCATTTCTTTAGTTGTCGAGCATTACTACCTTTGCGCAGCCTTTATTATTCGCCTGCCTATTATTACTATATGTCCTAGCATTTATTGTGACCCGTATTCTGCATTATAATTGTTCAAGATTCTTTACGAACATCTTCCCAGCATCAGACTTATTTCAGAAGTTTCCAGTTGATGTTGCAGGACTAGCATTGCACTTTCTTTAATACAGGAGTGCCAGTTATTTGAGTATCTACCGTAACGTTAATTAATCACGTTAACTATCTTTTCTTTGTGTAACATAATCGAGTAATCTTTTACTGTTTGAGAATAGGCTGTTTCATTGAGCGTCAGCCTAGTGTGTGTGCACCAGTTACCGAGTCATAGGATACCTCGTTGTCCAGGCACGACTCAGGGCGGTTATGGTGTTTTGTTTTCCAGTGTTTAAGGCAGGGGTTGGATCTAGTGTTACCGTTGTTGCATTTTGCCATTATCTAGTCCAATGTTGAAGAGCCCTGTGTCTTTGAGAACCTGGATCGTAACAAATGGCGACCTAGCTCAGGATCTTGTGAACTAAGAGATAATTGCAGGATTGTTGTGGTCATTTGTTTTATTGAGGAATATAGTGGGCACGTTAATTTTTTTTTGGCAAAGTAGTATAGCACTTGAGAGTCTTCAGACATTTTTGGCAAGTGAATAGTGCTACATAAGAGTTTGGGGTACTTCTTTTCTGAATATTGTGGTGAGAAATTTTTGTGAGCATCATGTCTTATACCGGGTCAGAGGAGAATGGAGACACAGTACGTAATGTCGAAACTGAGGAACAGCAGCATGATGAAAGGGTTAATCGGGTGAACTGTGAGGAGG
The DNA here is from genome assembly GCA_037953745.1 of Lithodes maja. Taxonomy (NCBI): domain Eukaryota; kingdom Metazoa; phylum Arthropoda; class Malacostraca; order Decapoda; family Lithodidae; genus Lithodes; species Lithodes maja. The sequence goes on along the minus strand of JBAKBP010006702.1, from coordinate 47,796 downwards.
ATGCTAGGATATTTTTGCAATGGCCTGTTACTGCCGAACGGTTGGAGGGTATGGATCGGTACGGTCTTCAATGCCTGGCCACAGCTATCGGTCATGCGGTTACTAGCAGCATGACCAAGGATAACTTGATAACGTGTGTACTGGGCAGGGTGACTGGTGAGCGAGATGAGTTGAGTGCTCAGAGCCCTTCGGCCATGCTTCCCCTACACTCGACTCCCAGCCATCCCAGTAGTTTGCCGACCCCGGGTACACTTCCACAGTTGGGTGGTGACTGGCAGGGTGGGTTGCCCCTGGGGGGACCACCGGTAATTTCAAACATTGTAGCACCTTCACCTCCTCCAGGGTTAACTCCAGAATTATTGTATCAGCTCGAATTAGCTAAGATCGAAGAGAGAAAGGCTATCAGGGTATCTGAGCTTCAGCTTCACCAGCAACAAAGGGCAGGTGAGCTTCAGCAGCAAATAGAGCTAGCAAATATCCAAGCTGAGTCGACCAGGTACTGTGCCGACATGGACGTAGAGAAGTCGCGAGTAGAGACAACGGGACAGCGACTTGGGGCTGGTAACCGTGTTCATGAGCAGTCTCTCTCGCACTTATTGAAACTGGTTCCGGTGTTTGATGAGAGTGGTGTAACAGAATTTTTCACACGATTCGAGAAGAAGTGCCAGATCCTCCAGTGGCCTGGGGAGAAGTGGGCAACCCTTGTTTCCTCTAGACTTGTGGGCAAGGGACTCAGGGCTTATGATGCATTGCCGATAGAGTCGTGTATTATCTACGAGGAACTCAAGGAGGCTGTCCTGAGAGCATACGGACTACAACCAGAGACGTACAGATTGAAGTTCCGGGGTGTTACCAAGGGTCGGGAGAGCACTGTGACGCATGTCGAGTATGAGCATGCTGTACAGAACGCCCAGTCAGGCCCCACTCTCGCTAGGATCGTCAGGGCAGGAACTTTGGCTGTAGTCTGTGTAGAGTTTCCTAACTCAGTTTATGTGAACCATTGTACTATAAGTATTATAATTATGTATTTTGTTTTCTTTTAAGTCAACGAGTTCTATTTTAAATCATTATATATAAGTATTGTGTGTGGGAGATTTATATATATATAATGATGTGATGAGAGAGAGCGAGTTATGTAACGGAGGACAGTGTGCGCGCCACGAGGTGTGTAGGCCTCACTCCCTCCTCCCTCCTTCCCCCCTCCCTCCCCCCTCATCAAGCGCGTGGGAATCCTTTGTCGATCCCAGATTGAGAGAGAGAATGTGACGTCATGATTGCCGTTATGCTCGCTACGGGGCCGAGTATAAAAAGGGAGGTCTCGCCATTTTTAGATCAGAACTCATCAGGCAAAGCGACTTCTCATATCCCTTGCAACTATCCATATTCTTCCGACTGATGTGAACTTTCTCTACTCTCTGAACAGCCTATCTTCTGCTCTTCTCGTCCCTGTTTAACCTCCATGACCCCTTTGGTGCAGATTTAGTCAGCCAAAGTATTATCGCTTGAGTTCTCACGAGATAAGTGCCTGTTAGATAGCCTATTTTTGGAAGGGTTAACTAGAATAGGATTGATTGATGTTTGTTGCACTCGTATATGCATTTCCCTGTGTGCGATTATTCATGTTCCTGTTTTCTGCTGGTTTAGGCAATGCTAGACTGGGATAGGGTTTCTGAGTTGTGATTTCCTATGAGTACTAGGTTGCGGTTGAACCAGTACAATTGCAACGGAGACGTGGAACGCCTAGGTGGTCTTTCTGACTGTGTACCGTGGGAGTTTAGCACTGTGTTGCGAGTGAGGGCTTTTGCCTGTGCCACCCAACACTGTGCTATCTCATTTGCTTGACTTTGAGAGGATCGCCAGGAGAGAACCAGATACTAGTGATCTGGATCTCTCAAGAGAGCATCCCGTCAATTACCGTAATTTGGCCGCACAGTCTTAAGGACCTCGCTAGGCTACGAGCCGCTTGCTCAGCCATTGTCTCTTAACCTTAGATATCCCAGCTAGACTTTGCTCGACCAGCAGATACAGCATAGTATTGAAGCTTCTCCTTATGTATATTATTGTTTAAGCACTATTGATTTCATGTGTGGCACGCTTAGCTACTTCAGAGATTAGTGGCCCACGAGCACAATCTTAGTAGGCTATTGCTAGTGCATTGTCGGAGTACTTCTTCTTAATGTTTGCCATATCCTATTGCTTATTCTTATTCTTATAATTCTTCTTATGTCAATTTAAAGCCTTTAATTACCAGTGAGTTATTCATTAAATTGCTGTTCAAAATCCGATACTTACTTCTTATGAGTATTCGAGAAGCATCTAACTTATCAGAAGATTCCTTGCTTGATGCTCGAGGACTATTGTTTAACGTAACGTAATAGTGCCGATCCGAAGTAGAGGGTGGAGGACTTCTTAAGTTCTTAGTTCAAGGGTGGATTACTTCGGCTTCGGCCAACACTATTCTTTAGTGTTGTAGTACTTTCTTCTTTGTTTGATTGTTGACCAGACTAGATAACTCCCGTCTTGTTATTAGTCTGTTGTGTGAAACGCTAGTACCGAGTTCTTGTATACCCCGTTATAGCAGATAGAACTCTGGAGGGTAGTGGCGTTTTTTGTTCGGCTGGCAGTACTCTGGGGTTGGGATCGTGTGTTTCCGTTGTGGCAGCGAGCCATACTCGAGTCCTGTGTAAGAGCCCTAGTGTACCCGAGTGCCCGGTCGTAACAAATGGCGACCTTGCTTAGGATTTTGTGAACAGTATAATTTTTTGCAGAGTTGTACAACATTTGTTTGTTCGTACTTTAGCGTACATATTGAAGAATATTTTTTTTTGTAAGGCAATTAGGAGAGCATTTAAGAGACTCCAGTTAATTTAGTAATTAGTGCTTGCATAAGGGAGTTTAACACTTTTGTCTCGAGAATTTTTTGGTGAACTTCAGTATGTCGGGCCCTAGTACTGACGAGGAGCGAGAGATGCTAAGTGAGGAGGTGCCGTTAGTAACTAGTGAGGAGGATGCTAGACTTTTTGTGAGCAAGCGGTACCACGTGACGGAGGAGAGGTTGACTGGGGTGAATATTTATGGCTTGCACCTGATAGCCAAGGTTTTGGGTCTATCCAATGTAGGAGGGATGTCCAAGGGGGAGCTGATTTCCTGGGTGTTGCGTGGGCGACATGGGGTTTCGGAGGAGAGGGCGTTTGGGGGGGTTCCTCCCCAGATCCCCTCTCACTCGACTCCCACAGTGCCGTCCACTCAGTTGCCGGAGGTTAGCACTCTCCCACAGAGGGATGAGCATTGGAAGATTGGAGTGCCCTCGGGCGGTGCGTATGGTGGTTCCCCAGTTCTTGCCCCCCCTCCTTCAGTAGTGGCAGCTCCCTCTTCCGGCCTGTCTCCTGAGATGATATTTAAACTCGAGCTTGCTAAAATGGAGAATGAGGCTAGGAAGCAGGAGATGGAGAATGAGTCTAGGAGGCATGAGCAGGAGATGAAGAATGAGTCTAGGAGGCATGAGAAGGAGATTGAGGCTGAGACTAGGAAGCAGGAGATTGAGTCTAGGAAGCAGGAGAAGGAGATTGAGGCTGAGATTAGGAGGCACGAGGCTGAGCTTAGGTACGACTCAGAGAAATATTGTGCTCAAATAGATTTAGATAAGACTCGTGCAGAGTCGACAGGGATTCGGATGGGCCGTGAGGGCCAAGTAAGAGAACAGTCCTTGTCCCACTTAGTCAAGTTGGTGCCGGCATTTAGTGAAACTGAAGTCACAGAATTTTTTAATCGTTTTGAGAAGAAGTGTAGGGAGCATAATTGGCCTGAAGAGAAGTGGGCAGCTCTGGTCTCCTCAAGACTTACGGGTAAGGGTCTGAAGGCTTATGATGCACTGCCTTTAGAGTCTTGCATTGACTACCCAGAATTGAAGAGAGCTGTCCTACGGGCATACGAGTTGCAACCAGAAACATATCGATTGAAGTTTCGGGGTGTTACGAAGACTAGGGAGGCGACCTTTCTTGAACATGCCCGGGACTTAAAAGATGCACTTGCTAACTGGACACGTTCTGAGAAAGCTGAGACGGCCGAACAGTTGACTGAGCTGTTTCTGCTCGAGCAGTTTTATAAGTGTACTGGTGCAGATATGACTTTAACTATTAAAGAAAAGAACCCTAAAACTCTACAGGAGGCAGCTGAGATGGCTGACCTCCGGCTATCATTAATTCGTGGGTGCGGGTCTGCCCAGCGTAGTGAGGCAGGTAACAAGGGGCGTGACACCCCACCCCCCCGAGTTAGTGATATACATTATGCAAACAAGTACAAGAGCTATGATACCAAGACTGACCACAAGACTAACACCGTCCCATTTAAGAAGGGGCCGGGCCCTTCCCAGTACCAAGGGAAGCCCAGAGGGGAGTTGGAGTGTTATCTTTGTCATGAAAAGGGGCACTTTGCAAGAGTCTGTCCTAGCAAACCACCTACAGCAGCTGTGTCTTTGGCCTGCAACATTGGTGTGTCTCCGAAGTCTTCTGAGTTTGCCCGGGGCAGTTCGTCAGAGGCTGAGGCACAGCCAATGCAGAAACACCTGAGAGGCTCGAACCCTGCTCAGGATGTTTTTTGCGACCATAGAGGACGGGGTTGCGTGATGTGGGCGGGGCGCAAGCATGGAGTAGAGGTCTTGCGTGATACAGGTGCTTCCCAGACTCTGATGAACAATTTGACTGGCTACCCTATAAATGCGGCTCGGGTGGTAGTGGTGCAGGGTATTAATGCAACTCGGTCATACCCGCTGGTGCGGTTGGAGTTGGAGGTGGATGGTGTGGCACGTGAATTGGATGTTGGGATTGTGGAGAAACTGCCAGTGGAGGGCGTCGACCTTCTTCTCGGCAACGACTTTGCAATGCCCGCTTCTGAGGTTCTACCCTTAGTCGTTGCCGAGAGGCCGGCCGACGTGAGTGGGGGAGAACAAGAGTGTGTCGAGCGGTGCCAGGCACAACCCATGGCGTGTGCTGTCACCCGAGCTCGGACAGCTAAAGTGTCACAGCCTAGTCCTCCGTCTTCAGACCAGCAGAGGAACGATCAACAGGAGGAGGCTAAAGCTGGAGTTGGTTTTAAGAGTTTTGACTCGGCGGCTCTCCTGGGTGATTCAGTATTGGCACCTATGTTAGAGTCTGGAGAGGCCCCAGGACCTGTCACAGCTAGTGAGGAGGTAGGGCCGGAAGAGACTCCGAGGCAGCAACGTTGCACACGGAGAGAAAAAAGGGTTGCTCAGTTTGATATTGGGGAAGGATTTGGGTTGCTTCGGAAGCATCTAGACAGGTTGGTTCCCTCAGATATTTGTAAACTGCAGTTGGAGGATCCGGAAGTTCAGAAGTGTGGTAATGGTGCTGTCGAGATTAAACACGAGGACGGGGAAGCATGTCATGTGAACCTGTTGGAGGAGTTTGTGAGGCAACCACCTGAGCAGCCTACTGTCCCTGCGTTGGTCTGCCGCGGCCAAGGTGGAGAAAGAGAGGGGGGCAGTAGGGCACAGGTGGAGGAGAGTAGGGATTGTCATGTCTCGGCGAAGCAGTGGGCGGGGGACACGAGTCTGGTGGCTGTGGAAGCGCTAGAGCACCTGCCTGAGCAGCAGTGTGCAGCACTCCAGCACCAGCTCGGTTCATACCCCACTGGTCGTGCCGAGCCCCTGAGTCTCACAACTCGGGCGGTGCAAGATGTTCCACGGGCAGGTCACGTGACTGTTGAAAGACCGTTAGCCTCGTTGTTTCGGTGGTTTAAGGTGGGCGACGAGGCTTTGGCATGGTTGCCAGGTCAGGGTCGACCCATGGCTGCCAAGGGTGGTGGTCAAAAAGGAGGACATTGAGCAGATTGGTAAGGTCGGCTGTGGTATCGCAGTGCCCGGTCGTCGCATAGCCTCCCAATGCTGCTCTAGTCTAATGCAAAAGCCCTACCATAGACCGACTGTATCTGGCCATGTCGCTAAAAGCGGTGATGCTGCGCAGGCAGATGTCGTCACAAGGAATGCGGGGGTGCGCATGTACGGTATCGGCGGGGAAGCCTTAGCAATAATGAACTGTGGGAGTGACTGCACGGGTGGTACTGATTGTCCCTCTCATGACCTGGCTGTTCTAGGGACGAAGGTGGAGAAGGAGGGAGACTACAGGTTAGAAGCTGCGGTCTCGGCTGGGTTGTGGGAGGGCACTAGGCATGTTGTTCGTGGAGACAGTGCAAGGCAGTTATTTGCTAGGCTATGGCAGTACTTTCGCATGTTTGTTGCTTCTCCAGGCCTGATGTACGGGGTAGAATCCGACATGCAGGCTGGAGATAGTGCAAGGCTCAGTTTAATTCCCTGCCGTATAAATCCTGCTCGACAGCCTATGGTGCAAGCAGAGCTGGATTACGTGTGGACGAAGGATCTGAGGGATAAGGAATGTCGTGAGTGGTCGTTGCTTGTAACTTTGTCCGAGCGTGCTAAAGAAGTATGTGGTTTTGTTGTGGACGGGAGTACCTACCAGTGCAATGTTGTGCCTGACGGACTTAAGAATGCACCAGCAACGTGTCAGAGCCTGATGAATGAAAGTGAAAAGGACAATGATGCGCTGGGGCATTTCGAGATCTATGTTCCAGCCTATGGTCCGGTCGGTGTAGTTTACCCAGATCATTACCCTCTCGAGATCTTGGACCAGTTTCACAATCGGAATATGAGGCTGACCAGGTGGTCACTAAGGTTATTGGTATATAACCTGGACATAAGCCATATTGCCGGTTGTGACAACGAGGTTGCATGTGGTCGTTCAGGGGTATATGATCCTGGGTAGATTGACACACGGGTAGCCTCCTGCTTTGGTTTGAGTAGTATTTTGCGCTTGGTGCTTGTTGGCTCGCGGTTGTAGCCCAGCGTATTGGGTCGTAAAGCAGGATTGTTGAGCGTTTGGTATAGAAGAAAATAGGCTGCCCTTATAGTGCAGCCGGAAAAAAACATATTAAAATATAAAAATCATATAAAAACTCTTTCTTTTTGATATAGATAATTGTATAAGTTTGTCATAGCCTATAGTGTTTGAGTAGTCCACGAACTATCAAACGGCTGAGCTGCTGTAAGCTCGCTCTGGGAGCATGATATTATGTCTTTTACTATTGTTGGGAGGAGTTATGAAATGTGATTTTTTTTTTTATAAGATGTGTTTTAGTGATAAACTCAGCGTTGTTTTAGTGCCATGCGGTCGCTGGGTGTGAGGGGTTTGATGGGGTTCTGTATATCAGATTTTAGCTCAGGGTCGAGCAAGTAAAATCTTGGGGGAGGTGTGACGCATGTCGAGTATGAGCATGCTGTACAGAACGCCCAGTCAGGCCCCACTCTCGCTAGGATCGTCAGGGCAGGAACTTTGGCTGTAGTCTGTGTAGAGTTTCCTAACTCAGTTTATGTGAACCGTTGTACTATAAGTATTATAATTATGTATTTTGTTTTCTTTTAAGTCAACGAGTTATATTTTAAATCATTATATATAAGTATTGTGTGTGGGAGATTTATATATATATATAATGATGTGATGAGAGAGAGCGAGTTATGTAACGGAGGACAGTGTGCGCGCCACGAGGTGTGTAGGCCTCACTCCCTCCTCCCTCCTTCCCCCCTCCCTCCCCCCTCATCAAGCGCGTGGGAATCCTTTGTCGATCCCAGATTGAGAGAGAGAATGTGACGTCATGATTGCCGTTATGCTCGCTACGGGGCCGAGTATAAAAAGGGAGGTCTCGCCATTTTTAGATCAGAACTCATCAGGCAAAGCGACTTCTCATATCCCTTGCAACTATCCATATTCTTCCGACTGATGTGAACTTTCTCTACTCTCTGAACAGCCTATCTTCTGCTCTTCTCGTCCCTGTTTAACCTCCATGACCCCTTTGGTGCAGATTTAGTCAGCCAAAGTATTATCGCTTGAGTTCTCACGAGATAAGTGCCTGTTAGATAGCCTATTTTTGGAAGGGTTAACTAGAATAGGATTGATTGATGTTTGTTGCACTCGTATATGCATTTCCCTGTGTGCGATTATTCATGTTCCTGTTTTCTGCTGGTTTAGGCAATGCTAGACTGGGATAGGGTTTCTGAGTTGTGATTTCCTATGAGTACTAGGTTGCGGTTGAACCAGTACAATTGCAACGGAGACGTGGAACGCCTAGGTGGTCTTTCTGACTGTGTACCGTGGGAGTTTAGCACTGTGTTGCGAGTGAGGGCTTTTGCCTGTGCCACCCAACACTGTGCTATCTCATTTGCTTGACTTTGAGAGGATCGCCAGGAGAGAACCAGATACTAGTGATCTGGATCTCTCAAGAGAGCATCCCGTCAATTACCGTAATTTGGCCGCACAGTCTTAAGGACCTCGCTAGGCTACGAGCCGCTTGCTCAGCCATTGTCTCTTAACCTTAGATATCCCAGCTAGACTTTGCTCGACCAGCAGATACAGCATAGTATTGAAGCTTCTCCTTATGTATATTATTGTTTAAGCACTATTGATTTCATGTGTGGCACGCTTAGCTACTTCAGAGATTAGTGGCCCACGAGCACAATCTTAGTAGGCTATTGCTAGTGCATTGTCGGAGTACTTCTTCTTAATGTTTGCCATATCCTATTGCTTATTCTTATTCTTATAATTCTTCTTATGTCAATTTAAAGCCTTTAATTACCAGTGAGTTATTCATTAAATTGCTGTTCAAAATCCGATACTTACTTCTTATGAGTATTCGAGAAGCATCTAACTTATCAGAAGATTCCTTGCTTGATGCTCGAGGACTATTGTTTAACGTAACGTAATAGTGCCGATCCGAAGTAGAGGGTGGAGGACTTCTTAAGTTCTTAGTTCAAGGGTGGATTACTTCGGCTTCGGCCAACACTATTCTTTAGTGTTGTAGTACTTTCTTCTTTGTTTGATTGTTGACCAGACTAGATAACTCCCGTCTTGTTATTAGTCTGTTGTGTGAAACGCTAGTACCGAGTTCTTGTATACCCCGTTATAGCAGATAGAACTCTGGAGGGTAGTGGCGTTTTTTGTTCGGCTGGCAGTACTCTGGGGTTGGGATCGTGTGTTTCCGTTGTGGCAGCGAGCCATACTCGAGTCCTGTGTAAGAGCCCTAGTGTACCCGAGTGCCCGGTCGTAACAGCACCTTTTTGGAGCATGCCCGGGAGCTGTCCGATGCTTTTGGGAATTGGCTGAGGTCGGAGAAAGCTACTACGTTTGACGACATTAAACAGTTGGTGCTTTTAGAGTAGTTTTTCAAATGCACAGGCGGCGACCTGACGTTAAACCTAAAAGAAAAGCAACCAAAAACTCCACAGGAGGCAGCTGAGATGGCTGACCTCCGGCTATCACTAATTCGTGGGTGCGGGTCTGCCCAGCGTAGTGAGGCAGGTAACAAGGGGCGTGACGCCCCACCCCCCCGAGTTAGTGATATACCTTATGCAAACAAGTACAAGAGCCATGATACCAAGACTGACCACAAGACTAGCACCGTCCCATTTAAGAAGGGGCCGGGCCCTTCCCAGTACCAAGGGAAGCCCAAAGGGGAGTTGGAGTGTTATCATTGTCATAAAAAGGGGCACTTTGCAAGAGTCTGTCCTAGCAAACCACCTAGAGCAGCTGTGTCTTTGGCCTGCAACATTGGTGTGTCTCTGAAGTCATCTGAGTTTGCCCGGGGCAGTTCGTCAGAGGCTGAGGCACAGCCAATGCAGAAGCACCTGGGAGGCTCGAACCCTGCTCAGGATGTTTTTTGCGACCATAGAGGGCGGGGTTGCGTGATGTGGGCGGGGCGCAAGCATGGAGTAGAGGTCTTGCGTGATACAGGTGCTTCCCAGACTCTGATGAAAAACTTGACTGGCTACCCTATAAACGCGGCTCGGGTGGTAGTGGTGCAGGGTATTAATGCAACTCGGTCATACCCGCTGGTGCGGTTGGAGTTGGAGATGGATGGTGTGGCACGTGAATTGGATGTCGGGATTGTGGAGAAACTGCCAGTGGAGGGCGTCGCCCTTCTTCTCGGCAATGACTTTGCAATGCCCGCTTCTGAGGTTCTACCCTTAGTCGTTGCCGAGAGGCCGGCCGACGTGAGTAGGGAAGAGCAAGAGTGGGTCGAGCGGTGCCAGACACAACCCATGGCATGTGTTGTCACCCGAGCTCGAGCAGCTAAAGTGTCACAGCCTAGTCCCTCCGTCTTCAGACCAGCGGAGGAACGATCAACAGGAGGAGGGTAAAGCTGGAGTTGGTTTTAAAAGTTTTGACTCGGCGGCTCTCCTGGGTGATTCAGTATTAGCACCATTACTTAATTCTGGAGTAGCCCCTGGGCCTGCCATCGAGAGTGACGAGGCTGGGCATGACGAGTCTCCACGACAGCAACGTTATGTACATCGAGAGAGACAGAGGGAGCAGCCCAGTATCGGGGAAGGTCATGCATTGCTCCGGGAGCAGTTAGATCGCTTGGCACCCTCAGATATACGTCGGTTGCAACTAGAGGACCCTGAGCTCCAAATGTGTGCTAATGGAGCTGTAGAGCTCGACAAGGACGGCGATGCACAGCCAGGAGATTTTTTTTATTTAGAAGGCATCCTCTATAGGCGTTTTCAAGACCCTAAACGTAGCTGGCAAGAGGGGTCCGGAGTAGTGGACCAGTTGGTGGTGCCACGGGAGTGCAGGGATAGCCTACTGAGGTTGGTGCATGACATACCACTGGCAGGACATCTAGGGGTGAGAAAAACGGTGGCGGCTTTAGAAAAATTGTTTTGGTGGCCGGGGTTGAAGGGGCAGGTGGTAACCTGGATAGCAAGGTGTCATATGTGCCAGAGGGTTGGAAAACCTAACCAAACAATTCCGAGAGCCCCGTTGCACCCCATTCCTGTCAGTGGACCGCCCTTCAGTAAGGTCATCATTGATATGGTCGGACCCCTTCCCCCTACTAGTGCCGGTAATAAATTTCTATTAACTATCATGGATGTGGCCACTCGTTATCCTGATGCATATCCAATGAGAAATGGCACAGCGAAAACTGTTGTCCGGAACCTGCTCTTGTATTGCTCGCGGTAAGGTTACCCGCAAGAGGTGCAATCGGACCAAGGTTTTAATTTTACATCTAATCTGTTCAAACAAACTATTCAGCATGGCATCAGCACTGTCGTCTCTTCTGCGTATCACCCGGAGAGTCAAGGGGTGTTGGAGAGGTGGCACGCCACGCTGAAAAGCATGCTTCGATGTTATTGCGCAGAGAACGGAAAGGATTGGGACCTTGGTCTGCCGTATGTTTTGTTCGCGGCAAGAGAAGTACCTGGAGAGAGTCTCGGTTTCAGTCCGAATGAGCTTGTTTTCGGGCATCAGGTGAGGGGCCCTCTCCACATGGTGAAGGAGATTTGGGAGGGTACCGCTAAGCCATGTTCTATGTTGAGATACGTCCTCGAGAGCAGAGAGAGAATGCTTAGAAGTCTGGAGCTGGCCGGGCGTAATTTGGTGAGTTCGCAGGCCCGTATGAAGGACAGGTACGATACTAAGGCGAAACTCCGGGAGTTTCAGGTAGGTCAAGAGGTGTTGGTCCTGTTGCCTTTGTCAGGTCATCCTCTGGCTGCCAAGTACGCTGGGCCTTATCGGGTGGTGTCAAAGATCTCCGATCTAGATTACCTCGTTGCCACTCCAGACCGGAAGAAGCGTAACCAACTATGCCACATTAATTTGTTGAAGGAGTATGGGAGGCGCCCACCTGAGTCACTAGCTGTCCCTGTGTTGACCTGCTGCGGTCATGGTGGAGAAGGAGAGGGGGGCAGCAATGACCAGGTGGATGATAACTGGGATTGTCATGTCTCGGCTGATCAGTGGGCGGGGAATTCGAGCCAATGTGCGCATGATGCTCTGGCGCACCTGCCGGAGGAACAGCAGATGGCAGTGCAGCGCCTGTTCGATTCATACCCCACTGTATTTGCCAAGCACCCAGGCCTCACTACTCAAGCGGTGCATGATGTCGATGTAGGAGAGCACCCCCCCTTCAAGTCGATACCTTATCGGGTGTCACCCATTAAACTCCCAGCGCTCAGGGATGAGCTGGAATATATGCTGGCGAGAGGCTTGATCGAGAAGGGGGCAGTACGGTGGACTTCTCCTGTCACTCTGCAGCCCAAACCTGATGGAAAAGTTCGGTTCTGCATTGACTTTAGGCGGTTGAACGGGTTGACCCCCACCAATGCATATCCTCTTCCCCGGGTGGATGACAGTGTGGATAAGATCGGGAAAGCAAGGTACTTGACCAAGGTAGACCTCGTCAAAGGCTACTGGCAAGTACCACTGTCTGAGCGGGCTAAAGAGGTGTGCGGGTTTGTGGTGAATGGCAGTACTTACCGTTGCAACGTGATGCCATATGGTCTGAAAAATGCACCGGCCACTTTCCAGAGCTTAATGAACGACATCGTAGCAGACATCCCAAACTGTACTGTTCTACCTTGATGACGTGATCATTTATGACAACGATTTCCAAAGTCACTGTGAGCACATAGAAGCCTTATTTAGTCAACTTAGTAAAGCAGGCTTGTTGGTTAATCTGGGCAAGTGTGACTTTGTGCAAGCCACGGTGCAGTATCTGGGGTTTGTGGTTGGGTTAGGGCAGGTGAGCCAGCCCCAACAGAAGATAAAGGCTATCGACTTGTTCCCCAGGCCGACCACCAAGCGGCAGATCATGAGATTTTTGGGCATGATTGGGTATTACCGCCGCTTTATAAGAGGTTATTCTACTGTGTTAGCTCCTTTGACAGATCTACTAGCTAAAGATAAAAAGTTCCGCTGGGCACCTGAGTGTGAGCAGGCGTTTCGAGTAGTTAAACACCTTTTAAGCACTCACCCTATCCCCAGGGCCCCGGACTTTGAACGACCATTTCAGTTGGCGACTGATGCCAGCGGAGTAGGGGCTGGTGCCGTACTTTTGCAGACAGACGAGGAAGCTCTTGAGAATCCAGTCAGTTTCTTTTCAAAGAAATTTAATTCAGCACAGAAAAATTATTCGGTTGTTGAAAAGGAACTGCTGGCAATCGTGTTAGTGCTCAGACACTTTGAGGTCTATGTTCCTGCCTATGGGCCAGTCGTGGTAGTGTATACCGACCACCACCCGCTTAAATTCCTCAATCAATTCCACAACCGGAATATGAGGCTGACCAGATGGTCGCTCATGTTGCAAGAGTACAACTTAGACATTTGCCATATTGCCGGTTGTGAGAATGTGATTGCGGACTGTTTGTCGCGGGTGGAGGATCCGGGGTAGGCTACCACAGTATGTTGGTATAGCTTCCTGTCTTGGCTCGCGGTGTATTTTTGCGCTGGTGCTTGTTGGCTCACGTGTGTAGCATCAGCGTAGGGTCGCAGGGCAGGAGTTGTTGGCTTTGATTCGAAGAAAATTAGGCTACATCTATAGTAGCCGCCAAAAACAACATTAAAATAAAATATGAAAAATTAAATAAACACTCTTTCTTTTTGATAATTAATTTTAAGATAATATTGTAGCTGAGTACTGAGTGCAGATGATTTTCCCTCAGTAGGCTGTGCTTCTTAAAGCTCGCTCTGGGAGCACAATGTTATGAATTAATGTATTATATTTGGGAAGGGTGATAAGATTTGTTTTTATATATAAATGTTGTTGTATTTTTTTTGAGGAGACTGAGCTTGCATTCCATGAGTGTCAGAGTGGTTAGGAGTGGCAGATTCTAGCGACATTCTGCCTGTTCAGATATGGGCTCATGGTTGAGTGTCCCATATCTTGGGGGGGGTGTAACGCCTCCCGGCGTTAGCAGAATGGTTGCGTGGGGCATTGCAGCTCGCTAACGCTCGCCAGGATGGGGGGATGGGCTACAGTTGTCCTAGAATGATCTGCTTTATTTAATTAGTGTCGTGTTGCCACAGACAGTCTAGAAATGGTCTTTGTTTTGGTCTGTGACCGCGCCTTATATTTTATATTCGCTATAATATAAATGTTACTTGTGTGGGAGGCGAGCGAGAGAGGGTGAGGGAGTACACCTGGCAGCGGGGTGAGCTATGACGCGGCTCGCTTGGGCGTTGACGGCGTTGGCGGCCGGGTGGTCAACTAGTCCCTTCCCATCGCGGCCTCGTGTTCTTTACCAGCTCAGAGCTTGCTTGACACGCGTATCGCCTACATCCTTTGCAATTCTGTCCCCCATACTCGCCACTTTGCATACTATTTCTCTCTCTCGACTTCTCCTTTCTCATTCTCTAATCTTTATTAAACTCAACATCCCTTCTGGTTTCAGCATAGACGTTCACCGTCGACCAGTCGTATTGTACGCGAAGCTCTCGGAGATTTCCATGTATTAGGTTAAGGAGGTATTATGCTTTATTGAGGGTTAGAGAGACGGACTTTTCCGTATGTGTCCTCTCTCGGGAAGGTTGAAAACCGGTATATGTCTCCCTGGCAAGGTGTTGAGTGATTCTGCTTGGTTATCTAAAGCTAGACTAGGGGTAAGGTTACTGTGTCGTTGTCTCCGATGTGTGCAGTGTTAGCTAAGCCCTGCACGACATCGACAGGTACTGTGGGAGCCTAAGTTGTCTTCGGGTGGGTTTACTTTGCGAGCACAGCGCTGTGGTGTGAGAGGGCCATAGCCTATCCCTCACAACATAGTGCTGCCTCTTTGTGTTGACTTCTGAGGGATCGCCAGGATAGAGCTAGGTACTAGAGGCCTAGATTTATCAAGAGAGCATCCCCGTCATATAACGTAATCTTCATTATACCACCTTCGGACAACGTTAGGCTACGAGCCGCATGCTCACCCATTGTTGCCATGCCTTGATACCCCAGCTAGACTTTATTAACTGAGCAGACACTGATTAGAGATAAGCCCCCATTATTATATGTATGCAACATTATTATTCACTGCACTTTTGAGCCGAGGTTGTTGTTGAGTTGCACAACCCTAGTAGGCTGTTGCGTTGTGTCACGAAGCATTTCTTTAGTTGTCGAGCATTACTACCTTTGCGCAGCCTTTATTATTCGCCTGCCTATTATTACTATATGTCCTAGCATTTATTGTGACCCATATTCTGCATTATAATTGTTCAAGATTTTTTACGAACATCTTCCCAGCATCAGACTTATTTCAGAAGTTTCCAGTTGATGTTGCAGGACTAGCATTGCACTTTCTTTAATACAGGAGTGCCAGTTATTTGAATATCTACCGTAACGTTAATTAATCACGTTAACTATCTTTTCTTTGTGTAACATAATCGAGTAATCTTTTACTGTTTGAGAATAGGCTGTTTCATTGAGCGTCAGCCTAGTGTGTGTGTGCACCAGTTACCGAGTCATAGGATACCTCGTTGTCCAGGCACGACTCAGGGCGGTAATGGTGTTTTGTTTTCCAGTGTTTAAGGCAGGGGTTGGATCTAGTGTTACCGTTGTTGCATTTTGCCATTATCTAGTCCAATGTTGAAGAGCGCTGTGTCTTTGAGAACCTGGATCGTAACAGTATTACCGCCGCTTTATAAGAGGCAATTCTACTGTTTTAGCTCCTTTGACAGATCTACTAGTCAAAGATAAAAAGTTCCGCTGGGCACCTGAGTGTGAGCAGGCATTTCGAGTAGTTAAACACCTTTTATGCACTCACCGTATCCTCAGGGCCCCAGACTTTGAACGACCATTTCAGTTGGCGACTGATGCCAGCGGAGTAGGGGCTGGTGCCGTACTTTTGCAGACAGACGAGGAAGGTCTTGAGCATCCAGTCAGTTTCTTTTCAAAGAAATTTAATTCAGCACAGAAAAACTATTCGGTTGTTGAAAAGGAACTGCTGGCAATCGTGTTAGCGCTCAGACACTTTGAGGTCTATGTTCCTGCCAATGGGCCAGTCGTGGTAGTGTATACCGACCACCACCCGCTTAAATTCCTCAATCAATTCCACAACCGGAATATGAGGCTGACCAGATGGTCGCTCATGTTGCAAGAGTACAACTTAGACATTCGCCATATTGCCGGTTGTGAGAATGTGATTGCGGACTGTTTGTCGCGGGTGGAGGATCCGGGGTAGGCTACCACACTATGTTGGTATAGCCTCCTGTCTTGGCTCGCGGTGTATTTTTGCGCTGGTGCTTGTTGGCTCGCGTGTGTAGCATCAGCGTAGGGTCGCAGGGCAGGAGTTGTTGGCTTTGATTAGAAGAAAATTAGGCTACATCTATAGTAGCCGCCAAAAACAACATTAAAATAAAATATGAAAAATTAAATAAAAACTTTCTTTTTAATAATTAATTTTAAGATTATATTGTAGCTGAGTACTGAGTGCAGATGATTTTCCCTCAGTAGGCTGTGCTTCTTAAAGCTCGCTCTGGGAGCACAATGTTATGAATTAATGTATTATATTTGGGAAGGGTGATAAGATTTTTTTATATAAAAATGTTGTATTTTTTTTTGGAGGAGACTGAGCTTGCATTCCATGAATGGCAGAGTGGTTAGGAGTGGCAGATTCTAGCGACATTCTGCCTGTTCAGATATGGGCTCATGGTTGAGTGTCCCATATCTTGTGGGGGGTGTGACGCCTCCCGGCGTTAGCAGAATGGTTGTGTGGGGCATTGCAGCTCGCTAGCGCTCGCCAGGATGGGGGGATGGGCTACAGTTGTCCTAGAATGATCTGCTTTATTTAATTAGTGTCGTGTTGCCACAGACAGTCTAGAAATGGTCTTTGTTTTGGTCTGTGACCGCGCCTTATATTTTATATTCGCTATAATATAAATGTGGCTTGTGTGGGAGGCGAGCAAGATAGGGTGAGGGAGTACACCTGGCAGCGAGGTGAGCTATGACGCGGCTCGCTTGGGCGCTGACGGCGTTGGCGGCCGGGTGGTCAACTAGTCCCTTCCCGTCGCGGCCTCGTGTTCTTTACCAGCTCAGAGCTTGCCTGACACGCGAATCGCCTACATCCTTTGCAATTCTGTCCCCCATACTCGCCACTTTGCATACTATTTCTCTCTCTCGACTTCTCCTTTCTCATTCTCTAATCTTTATTAAACTCAACATCCCTCCTGGTTTCAGCATAGACGTTCACCGTCGACCAGTCGTATTGTACGCGAAGCTCTCAGATATTTTCATGTATTAGGTTAAGGAGGTAATATGCTTTATTGAGGTTTTGAGAGACGGACTTTTCCGTATGTGTCCTCTCTCGGGAAGGTTGTAGACCGGTATATGTCTCCCTGGCAAGGTGTTGAGTGATTCTTCTTGGTTATCTAAAGCTAGACTAGGGGTAAGGTTACTGTGTCGTTGTCTCCGATGTGTGCAGTGTTAGCTAAGCCCTGCACGACATCGACAGGTACTGTGGGAGCCTAAGCTGTCTTCGGGTTGGTTTACTTTGCGAGCACAGCGCTGTGGTGTGAGCCTATCCCTCACAACATAGTGCTGCCTCTTTGTGTTGACTTCTGAGGGATCACCAGGATAGAGCTAGGTACTAGAGACCTAGATTTATCAAGAGAGCATCCCCGTCATATAACGTAATCTTCATTATACCACCTTCGGACAGCGTTAGGCTACGAGCCGCATGCTCGCCCATTGTTGCCCTGCCTTGATACCCCAGCTAGACTTTATTAACTGAGCAGACACTGGTTAGAGATAAGCCCCATTATTATATGTATGCAGCATTATTATTCACTGCACTTTTGAGCCGAGGTTGTTGTTGATTTGCACAACCATAGTAGGCTGTTGCGTTGTGTCACGAAGCATTTCTTTAGTTGTCGAGCATTACTACCTTTGCGCAGTCTTTATTATTCGCCTGCCTATTATTACTATATGTCCTAGCATTTATTGTGACCCGTATTCTGCATTATAATTGTTCAAGATTCTTTACGAACATCTTCCCAGCATCAGACTTATTTCAGAAGTTTCCAGTTGATGTTGCAGGACTAGCATTGCACTTTCTTTAATACAGGAGTGCCAGTTATTTGAGTATCTACCGTAACGATAATTAATCACGTTAACTATCTTTTCTTTGTGTAACATAATCGAGTAATCTTTTACTGTTTGAGAGTAGGCTGTTTCATTGAGCGTCAGCCTAGTGTGTGTGCACCAGTTACCGAGTCATAGGATACCTCGTTGTCCAGGCACGACTCAGGGCGGTAATGGTGTTTTGTTTTCCAGTGTTTAAGGCAGGGGTTGGATCTAGTGTTACCGTTGTTGCTTTTTGCCATTATCTAGTCCAATGTTGAAGAGACCTGTGTCTTTGAGAACCTGGATCGTAACAAAATCCACCTCAGTCACATCATTAGGCACAGTTGGAGCGTCATTCACACTCTCATCAACTCTTACATTCGGTACATTTCTGTCAGAGGGAACTGCTACTTGAGACATTGAGCGTGTGACAGCACACACAGGGAAAACTGTTGGCATCTCCTTTTCGAGCTCACCGGTTAGTGGCTCATTAACAGGGGAAAGTGACAAAATGGGGTCTGGTCGGACCTTCTCACCTGCTACATCATTCCCCAAAAGGAGTGTTACCCCGGGCACAGGGATATCTTGGGACCTACACAAAGCTATGGTGGCCTCACCCGGTAGTAACTCACATTCAATTTCGCCTTTTACCAAGTATGCATACAATTGGCCTCCAGCACCTCTCATTATAACTGGTTCGCCAGGTGGGCACTCAGTGTAAGGATTCACCATGAGGGTGCTAGTAGAACCTGTGTCTCTCAGGATTTTTACCTCATGCATACAACCATTTAATCTCACGTTGCCAGATGAAATAAAGGGACGGTAACTGTCCTGCACTGATGGTGAAATTATTATTGGCTTAACCCTAGGGGGTTGCACCACATATGCTACTACACCCCTGTCTAGATGATTTACGTTAGCTGCTAGGTACTCCTTCTGTCGGGAGTCCTGTATTAAAGGAACTGTTGGTGCTAGGTACTCCTTCTGTCGGGAGTCCTGCATTAAAGGAACTTTTGGTGCTAGGTACTCCTTCTGTCGGGAGTCCTGCATTAAAGGCACATATGGAGTTTGAGATACGGCGGCAACTGTCTGCCCCGATCTCTCGGTTTTCTCCTTGGCCCAGCACTGATAAGCTAGGTGGCCTCTCTTGCCACAAAAAGTACATACTTTAGGGGATACGGGAACGTTCCCTCTTTGAGCATTACTATTACTTTGGGCCCCACCTCTGTTACCATTGCCCTGAGTCGCATTTTTAGTTGGGGAAACAATTCTATTTTGGCTAGCTGGGGAAGACGTTACAGGCTTGTGACTGGGTCTGTCAGATTTGTGATTGGGATACTTAAAATTAGAACTAGAATTATCGTAGGGCTTCTTTCCACGAAATTTGTTGTTGAGCACGTATGTGTCAGCCATGTCAGCGGCGTCGGCAAGACAATCTACCTTTTTCCCCCTCAAATGATAGGCTACAGAAGAATCAATTTTCCATAGGAAATTTTCTAACAGGACCAACTTCTTCAGATCGTTGTAGCTTGTGACTTTCTTACTCTTGACCCAATGATTGAAAGTTTTAGTCATGGTCCTGGCAAATACCTTATGGGTTTCTTCTACTTTTTTCTGGTTTTTACGGAAAGATTGCCTGTAAGCCTCAGGCTGCAATTGATAGGTTTTTAGGATAGCTTCTTTGAGATTATCATAATCCTGCCTAACCTCTGCTACTTCTGACAAATACGTGGCTCGAGCCTGCCCTGTCAAAACGGTTTGTAACATAAAAGGCCATTGATCTCTTGTCCACCTCATACTTCCAGCAACTTCTTCAAACAAAACAAAGAAATCCTGCACATTATCCTCAGTGAAAGGTGGAATGACTTTGGTCATAGTTAATCCCAGAGGGGGAGCAATTAAGGGAGTATTTGTATTGACATTTAGTTGAGCTACACGATATTGATATTGATATTGTTCGGTCGTTGCTCTGGCTTGTTCGGCTTTTATTCTGGCTAGTTCTATATTTGCTCTGGTTTGTTCTAGTTCGAATAATTGATCAACGGTAAAACCATGTGGCAATTGTTCATCAAGTTGGCTAGGTTTACTCGAGATCCCACCAACTGCTCCGTCACCCTCCTCGCCTTCTACAGGGAACAGGTGGGTTTTTATGGTCTGAGCCACCTCTACTTTGGACATGTTTGAGATAGTTAACTGGAGATGTGAGGCAAGCACTTTCAGTTCGGATTTTGACAGACTGTCAATATCAGGCGCTGTGGGTTCTGCTTCTATGAAAACTCCAGCATCTTCGTCATTAATTAGATGAGGCATGATTAATACTTGATTTTTAAGTAGTGAAACGGTAATGAAACTGAGTGAAACTTGTGACGCATGTCGAGTATGAGCATGCTGTACAGAACGCCCAGTCAGGCCCCACCCTCGCTAGGATCGTCAGGGCAGGAACTTTGGCTGTAGTCTGTGTAGAGTTTCCTAACTCAGCTTATGTGAACCGTTGTACTATAAGTATTATCATTATGTATTTTGTTTTCTTCTAAGTCAACGAGTTCTATTTTATATCATTAGTTATAAGTATTGTGTGTGGGACTTATATACAATGATGAGAGAGAGAGTTATGTAACGACGGCCCGTGAGCGCGCCACGAGGTGTGTAGGCCTCACTCCCTCCTCCCTCCCCCCTTCCTCCCTCTCAGCGCGTGGGAAATTGCCGTTATGCTCGCTACGGGGCCGAGTATAAAAAGGGAGGTCTCGCCATTTTTAGATCAGAACTCATCAGGCAAAGCGACCTCTCATATCCCTTGCAACTATCCATATTCTTCCGACTGATGTGAACTTTCTCTACTCTCTGAACAGCCTACCTTCTTCTCTTCTCGTCCCTGTTTATAACCTCAATGACCCCTTTGGTGCAGATTTAGTCAGCCAAAGTATTATCGCTTGAGTTCTCACGAGATAAGTGCCTGTTAGATAGCCTATTTTTGGAAGGGTTAACTAGAATAGGATTGATTGATGTTTGTTGCACTCGTATATGCATTTCCCTGTGTGCGATTATTCATGTTCCTGTTTTCTGCTGGTTTAGGCAATGCTAGACTGGGATAGGGTTCCTCGAGTTGTGATTTCCTATGAGTGCTAGGTTGGTTGAACCAGCACAATTGCAACGGAGACGTGGGAAGCCTAGGGGGTCTTTTTGATTGTGTACCGTGGGAGTTTAGCACTGTGTTGCGAGTGAGGGCTTTTGCCTGTGCCACCCAACACTGTGCTATCTCAATTGCTTGACTTTGAGAGGATCGCCAGGAGAGAACCAGATACTAGTGATCTGGATCTCTCAAGAGAGCATCCCGTCAATTACCGTAATTTGGCCGCACAGTCTTAAGGACCTCGCTAGGCTACGAGCCGCTTGCTCAGCCATTGTCTCTTAACCTTAGATATCCCAGCTAGACTTTGCTCGACCAGCAGATACAGCATAGTATTGAAGCTTCTCCTTATGTATATTATTGTTTAAGCACTATTGATTTCATGTGTGGCACGCTTAGCTACTTCAGAGATTAGTGGCCCACGAGCACAATCTTAGTAGGCTATTGCCAGTGCATTGTCGGAGTACTTCTTCTTAATGTTTGCCATATCCTATTGCTTATTCTTATAATTCTTCTTATGTCAATTTAAAGCCTTTAATTACCAGTGAGTTATTCATTAAATTGCTGTTCAAAATCCGATACTTACTTCTTATGAGTATTCGAGAAGCATCTAACTTATCAGAAGATTCCTTGCTTGATGCTCGAGGACTATTGTTTAACGTAACGTAATAGTGCCGATCCGAAGTAGAGGGTGGAGGACTTCTTAAGTTCTTAGTTCAAGGGTGGATTACTTCGGCTTCGGCCAACACTATTCTTTAGTGTTGTAGTACTTTCTTCTTTGTTTGATTGTTGACCAGACTAGATAACTCCCGTCTTGTTATTAGTCTGTTGTGTGAAACGCTAGTACCGAGTTCTTGTATACCCCGTTATAGCAGATAGAACTCTGGAGGGTAGTGGCGTTTTTTGTTCGGCTGGCAGTACTCTGGGGTTGGGATCGTGTGTTTCCGTTGTGGCAGCGAGCCATACTCGAGTCCTGTGTAAGAGCCCTAGTGTACCCGAGTGCCCGGTCGTAACAAATGGCGACCTTGCTTAGGATTTTGTGAACAGTATAATTTTTTGCAGAGTTGTACAACATTTGTTTGTTCGTACTTTAGCGTGCATATTGAAGAATATTTTTTTTTGTAAGGCAATTAGGAGAGCATTTAAGAGACTCCAGTTAATTTAGTAATTAGTGCTTACATAAGGGAGTTTAACACTTTTGTCTCGAGAATTTTTTGTGAACTTCAGTATGTCGTGCCCTAGTATTGACGAGGAGCGAGAGATGCTATTTGAGGAGGTGCCGTTAGTAACTAGTGAGGAGGATGCTAGACTTTTTGTGAGTAAGCAGTACCACGTGACGGAGGAGAGGCTGACTGGGGTGAATGTTTATGGCTTGCACCTGATAGCCAAGGTTTTGGGTCTATCCAATGTAGGAGGGATGTCCAAGGGGGAGCTGATTTCCTGGGTGTTGCGTGGGCGACATGGGGTTTCGGAGGAGAGGGCGTTTGGGGGGGTTCCTCCCCAGATCCCCTCTCACTCGACTCCCACAGTGCCGTCCACTCAAGTACCGGAGGTTAGCACCCTCCCACAGAGGGATGAGAATTGGAAGATTGGAGTGCCCTCGGGCGGTGCGTATGGTGGTTCCCCAGTTCTTGCCCCCCCTCCTTCAGTAGTGGCAGCTCCCTCTTCCGGCCTGTCTCCTGAGATGATATTTAGACTTGAGCTTGCTAAAATTGAGTCTAGGAAGTATGAGATTGAGGCTGAGACTAGGAAGCATGAGATTGAGGTTAGGAGGCACGAGGCTGAGCTTAGGTACGACTCAGAGAAATATTGTGCTCAAATAGACTTAGATAAGACTCGTGCAGAGTCGACAGGGATTCGGATGGGCCGGGAGGGCCAAGTAAGAGAACAGTCCTTGTCTCACTTAGTCAAATTGGTGCCGGCATTTAGTGAAACTGAAGTCACAGAATTTTTTAATCGTTTTGAGAAGAAGTGTAGGGAGCATAATTGGCCTGAAGAGAAGTGGGCAGCTCTGGTCTCCTCAAGACTTACGGGTAAGGGTCTGAAGGCTTATGATGCACTGCCTTTAGAGTCTTGCATTGACTACCCAGTATTGAAGAGAGCTGTCCTACGGGCATACGAGTTGCAACCAGAAACATATCGATTGAAGTTTCGGGGTGTTACGAAGACTAGGGAGGCGACCTTTCTTGAACATGCCCGGGACTTAAAAGATGCACTTGCTAACTGGACACGTTCTGAGAAAGCTGAGACGGCCGAACAGTTGACTGAGCTGTTTCTGCTCGAGCAGTTTTATAAGTGTACTGGTGCAGATATGACTTTAACTATTAAAGAAAAGAACCCTAAAACTCTACAGGAGGCAGCTGAGATGGCTGACCTCCGGCTATCATTAATTCGTGGGTGCGGGTCTGCCCAGCGTAGTGAGGCAGGTAACAAGGGGCGTGACACCCCACCCCCCCGAGTTAGTGATATACATTATGCAAACAAGTACAAGAGCTATGATACCAAGACTGACCACAAGACTAACACCGTCCCATTTAAGAAGGGGCCGGGCCCTTCCCAGTACCAAGGGAAGCCCAGAGGGGAGTTGGAGTGTTATCTTTGTCATGAAAAGGGGCACTTTGCAAGAGTCTGTCCTAGCAAACCACCTACAGCAGCTGTGTCTTTGGCCTGCAACATTGGTGTGTCTCCGAAGTCTTCTGAGTTTGCCCGGGGCAGTTCGTCAGAGGCTGAGGCACAGCCAATGCAGAAACACCTGAGAGGCTCGAACCCTGCTCAGGATGTTTTTTGCGACCATAGAGGACGGGGTTGCGTGATGTGGGCGGGGCGCAAGCATGGAGTAGAGGTCTTGCGTGATACAGGTGCTTCCCAGACTCTGATGAACAATTTGACTGGCTACCCTATAAATGCGGCTCGGGTGGTAGTGGTGCAGGGTATTAATGCAACTCGGTCATACCCGCTGGTGCGGTTGGAGTTGGAGGTGGATGGTGTGGCACGTGAATTGGATGTTGGGATTGTGGAGAAACTGCCAGTGGAGGGCGTCGACCTTCTTCTCGGCAACGACTTTGCAATGCCCGCTTCTGAGGTTCTACCCTTAGTCGTTGCCGAGAGGCCGGCCGACGTGAGTGGGGGAGAACAAGAGTGTGTCGAGCGGTGCCAGGCACAACCCATGGCGTGTGCTGTCACCCGAGCTCGGGCAGCTAAAGTGTCACAGCCTAGTCCTCCGTCTTCAGACCAGCAGAGGAACGATCAACAGGAGGAGTCTAAAGCTGGAGTTGGTTTTAAGAGTTTTGACTCGGCGGCTCTCCTGGGTGATTCAGTATTGGCACCTATGTTAGAGTCTGGAGAGGCCCCAGGACCTGTCACAGCTAGTGAGGAGGTAGGGCCGGAAGAGACTCCGAGGCAGCAACGTTGCACACGGAGAGAAAAAAGGATTGCTCAGTTTGATATTGGGGAAGGATTTGGGTTGCTTCGGAAGCATCTAGACAGGTTGGTTCCCTCAGATATTTGTAAACTGCAGTTGGAGGATCCGGAAGTTCAGAAGTGTGGTAATGGTGCTGTCGAGATTAAACACGAGGACGGGGAAGCATGTCATGTGAACCTGTTGGAGGAGTTTGTGAGGCAACCACCTGAGCAGCCTACTGTCCCTGCGTTGGTCTGCCGCGGCCAAGGTGGAGAAGGAGAGGGGGGCAGTAGGGCACAGGTGGAGGAGAGTAGGGATTGTCATGTCTCGGCGAAGCAGTGGGCGGGGGACACGAGTCTGGTGGCTGTGGAAGTGCTAGAGCACCTGCCTGAGCAGCAGTGTGCAGCACTCCAGCACCAGCTCGGTTCATACCCCACTGGTCGTGCCGAGCCCCTGAGTCTCACAACTCGGGCGGTGCGAGATGTTCCGCAGGCAGGTCATGTGACTGTTAAAAGACCGTTAGCCTCGTTGTTTCGGTGGTTTAAGGTGGGCGACGAGGCCTTGGCATGGTTGCCAGGTCAGGGTCGACCCATGGCTGCCAAGGGTGGTGGTCAAAAGGAGGACATTGAGCAGATTGGTAAGGTCGGCTGTGGTATCGCAGTGCCCGGTCGTCGCATAGCCTCCCAATGCTGCTCTAGTCTAATGCAACAGCCCTACCATAGACCGACTGTATCTGGCCATGTCGCTGAAAGCGGTGATGCTGCGCAGGCAGATGTCGTCACAAGGAATGCGGGGGTGCGCATGTACGGTATCGGCGGGGAAGCCTTAGCAATAATGAACTGTGGGAGTGACTGCACGGGTGGTACTGATTGTCCCTCTCATGACCTGGCTGTTCTAGGGACGAAGGTGGAGAAGGAGGGAGACTACAGGTTAGAAGCTGCGGTCTCGGCTGGGTTGTGGGAGGGCACAAGGCATGTTGTTCGTGGAGACAGTGCAAGGCAGTTATTTACTAGGCTATGGCAGTACTTTCGCATGTTTGTTGCTTCTCCAGGCCTGATGTACGGGGTAGAATCCGACATGCAGGCTGGAGATAGTGCAAGGCTCAGTTTAATTCCCTACCGTATAAATCCTGCTCGACAGCCTGTGGTGCAAGCAGAGCTGGATTACGTGTGGACGAAGGATCTGAGGGATAAGGAATGTCGTGAGTGGTCGTTGCTTGTAACTTTGTCCGAGCGTGCTAAAGAGGTATGTGGTTTTGTTGTGGACGGGAGTACCTACCAGTGCAATGTTGTGCCTGACGGACTTAAGAATGCACCAGCAACGTGTCAGAGCCTGATGAATGAAAGTGAAAAGGACAATGATGCGCTGGGGCATTTCGAGATCTATGTTCCAGCCTATGGTCCGGTCGGTGTAGTTTACCCAGATCATTACCCTCTCGAGATCTTGGACCAGTTTCACAATCGGAATATGAGGCTGACCAGGTGGTCACTAAGGTTATTGGTATATAACCTGGACATAAGCCATATTGCCGGTTGTGACAACGAGGTTGCATGTGGTCGTTCAGGGGTATATGATCCTGGGTAGATTGACACACGGGTAGCCTCCTGCTTTGGTTTGAGTAGTATTTTGCGCTTGGTGCTTGTTGGCTCGCGGTTGTAGCCCAGCGTATTGGGTCGTAAAGCAGGATTGTTGAGCGTTTGGTATAGAAGAAAATAGGCTGCCCTTATAGTGCAGCCGGAAAAAAACATATTAAAATAAATAAAAATCATATAAAAACTCTTTCTTTTTGATGAAGATAATTGTATAAGTTTGTCATAGCCTATAAGGTTTGAGTAGTCCACGAACTATCAAACGGCTGAGCTGCTGTAAGCTCGCTCTGGGAGCATGATATTATGTCTTTTACTATTGTTGGGAGGAGTTATGAAATGTGAATTTTTTTTTATAAGATGTGTTTTAGTGATAAACTCAGCGTTGTTTTAGTGCCATGCGGTCGCTGGGTGTGAGGGGTTTGATGGGGTTCTGTATATCAGATTTTAGCTCAGGGTTGAGCAAGTAAAATCTTGGGGGAGGTGTGACGCATGTCGAGTATGAGCATGCTGTACAGAACGCCCAGTCAGGCCCCACCCTCGCTAGGATCGTCAGGGCAGGAACTTTGGCTGTAGTCTGTGTAGAGTTTCCTAACTCAGCTTATGTGAACCGTTGTACTATAAGTATTATCATTATGTATTTTGTTTTCTTCTAAGTCAACGAGTTCTATTTTATATCATTAGTTATAAGTATTGTGTGTGGGACTTATATACAATGATGAGAGAGAGAGTTATGTAACGACGGCCCGTGAGCGCGCCACGAGGTGTGTAGGCCTCACTCCCTCCTCCCTCCCCCCTTCCTCCCTCTCAGCGCGTGGGAAATTGCCGTTATGCTCGCTACGGGGCCGAGTATAAAAAGGGAGGTCTCGCCATTTTTAGATCAGAACTCATCAGGCAAAGCGACCTCTCATATCCCTTGCAACTATCCATATTCTTCCGACTGATGTGAACTTTCTCTACTCTCTGAACAGCCTACCTTCTTCTCTTCTCGTCCCTGTTTATAACCTCAATGACCCCTTTGGTGCAGATTTAGTCAGCCAAAGTATTATCGCTTGAGTTCTCACGAGATAAGTGCCTGTTAGATAGCCTATTTTTGGAAGGGTTAACTAGAATAGGATTGATTGATGTTTGTTGCACTCGTATATGCATTTCCCTGTGTGCGATTATTCATGTTCCTGTTTTCTGCTGGTTTAGGCAATGCTAGACTGGGATAGGGTTCCTTGAGTTGTGATTTCCTATGAGTGCTAGGTTGGTTGAACCAGCACAATTGCAACGGAGACGTGGGAAGCCTAGGGGGTCTTTTTGATTGTGTACCGTGGGAGTTTAGCACTGTGTTGCGAGTGAGGGCTTTTGCCTGTGCCACCCAACACTGTGCTATCTCAATTGCTTGACTTTGAGAGGATCGCCAGGAGAGAACCAGATACTAGTGATCTGGATCTCTCAAGAGAGCATCCCGTCAATTACCGTAATTTGGCCGCACAGTCTTAAGGACCTCGCTAGGCTACGAGCCGCTTGCTCAGCCATTGTCTCTTAACCTTAGATATCCCAGCTAGACTTTGCTCGACCAGCAGATACAGCATAGTATTGAAGCTTCTCCTTATGTATATTATTGTTTAAGCACTATTGATTTCATGTGTGGCACGCTTAGCTACTTCAGAGATTAGTGGCCCACGAGCACAATCTTAGTAGGCTATTGCCAGTGCATTGTCGGAGTACTTCTTCTTAATGTTTGCCATATCCTATTGCTTATTCTTATAATTCTTCTTATGTCAATTTAAAGCCTTTAATTACCAGTGAGTTATTCATTAAATTGCTGTTCAAAATCCGATACTTACTTCTTATGAGTATTCGAGAAGCATCTAACTTATCAGAAGATTCCTTGCTTGATGCTCGAGGACTATTGTTTAACGTAACGTAATAGTGCCGATCCGAAGTAGAGGGTGGAGGACTTCTTAAGTTCTTAGTTCAAGGGTGGATTACTTCGGCTTCGGCCAACACTATTCTTTAGTGTTGTAGTACTTTCTTCTTTGTTTGATTGTTGACCAGACTAGATAACTCCCGTCTTGTTATTAGTCTGTTGTGTGAAACGCTAGTACCGAGTTCTTGTATACCCCGTTATAGCAGATAGAACTCTGGAGGGTAGTGGCGTTTTTTGTTCGGCTGGCAGTACTCTGGGGTTGGGATCGTGTGTTTCCGTTGTGGCAGCGAGCCATACTCGAGTCCTGTGTAAGAGCCCTAGTGTACCCGAGTGCCCGGTCGTAACACGGCAAGCACACAAAATGGCAAAAGACCTGCAAGAAGCAAGAGCAGCTAACTCTGAAGATGTCTTAACCAAAGCAGGAATGCAGCTGAGGAATGAGATCAATAAACAAGATGTGAGTCAGCCATGGCCTCCCGATACAGATCAGAATGTCATTCCTGCAGCAGTCACTCAATTCCTGCACACCCTGCTGACAGGAGAGTGTGAGTGTGAAACTCCCTCTGAAAGAGCTCAACGTCTTGCCACTTCCTTTGGCAGTGACTTGGTCTTTGCTGTTACCAGTGGCAAGACAAAACCACCCAAGCACGTACTGCTGACCAATGCTGTAAAGTCTTTGACAGGAAACACAGAACTGATCCGAACTCTGAATCGTCTTGGTCACTGTGTGTCTTACTCAATGTTTGAGGAGATCGATACAGCCCTTTGTATCCAGAAGCTGGAATGCTCAAAGGATGACATTCCACTGCCAGCAAACATCTACCCTGGTGTGTTCACAACCCTGGCCTGGGATAACATTGACCGACTTGAAGAGACCCTAAGTGGAGCAGGTACTTCTCATAGAGTCAATGGCATTGCTGTCCAGTCCAAGGTTGCAGGCTCTGTGCCAGAGAAAGTCCTGCCAGAGATTACCAAGTCCAAGATAAGAAGCATCACTCAGACATCATCAATGCTGCCAATATACAATGTTGGGCGGCGGGCAGGGCCACCTAGGATTGAGACTGCGTATGTCGACACTACCAAGGAAGTCCAGGATTCAAAGACAAAGAACCATATCTGGCTTCTTACTCGAATGTCAGACCATGAGGACCAGTCCATCAGCAGTTGGACTGGGTTCAACATCAAAATGCGCAGAGACATTGCAGTGGTTCAGGACACTGTAAGCTACCTGCCCACTATCAATGCTCCCGCAACAGAAATGTCCACCGTTAATGAAATCTTGGAACAAACGCATGCTATCATGCAGTCCTTACAGCTTAACAAGATTGTGTGCGTGTTTGATCAAGCACTCTATGCCAAAGCTGCCGAAGTTATCTGGAAACAAGAGAAGTTCAAGAACATTATCATCAGGATGGGCGTCTTCCACACAATCTGTAATCTCATCTCCACCATAGGAAAGAGGTTTCAAGATGCAGGTCTTAGAGATCTGTGTGTGGAATCAGGTATCATCGCAGAAGGATCAGTGTCAGGAGTGATGAACGGCAAGAGGTACAACAGAGCAGTGAGACTACACAAGCTCGTGTATGAAGCACTGATGAGGCTTGCATGGAAAGGCTTCCTTTCATGGCTAGAAGAAAACCATTCAAGGGACATACACCATCTAGATGAAACACTGAAGGACATCAACAGCTTTCACAGCAATGTGTCTCAGGGACTCTTTCAAGAGCTGATGGAGAGTGAATCATGCACACATATCATGAAGCTTTTCCAAGTTTATCTTGAGACCCTCAGAGATGAACACAACCTCTCAGCATTCTGGATGTCATACCTGGACATGGTTGAGATCATGCTGGACTTAATTCGAGCCTCCAGAGAAGGCAACTGGATGCTCCACCTAGGAGCAATCCGACAGATGATACCGTGGTGTTTTGCCTATGACAAAGTGAACTATGCCCGGTTCCTAACCTACTACTATGCCTTGATGTCTCGACTGCCCATTGAACACCCAGAGGTCCATGAACACTTCATGCAAGGTGGCTTTTCGGTCCAGATCGGTAGCAAGAATCCCTTTGGACGGATCCCTGTGGACCAGACAATCGAAGAGACGATCAACAAAGACACCCAGACACCAGGGGGCACAAAAGGCTTCAGCCTGAAAGGCGGAGCTGTCGCCAGGTACTACCTGACATCGGAGTATCGCAGCAGGTACTTAAGGCAGCTCAGGACTATGGTAGTAGGCCAAAAGTATACTGACTTCAGCCACCCAGACCTACAGATGGCCAGGATTAGAAGAGATGAGGCCGATGTCCAATCTTTAGTTCAACTGATGGAGACCAGCTGGTTGAACCCCTTCAACGCAGAGCAAGAAGATCTTGTCAGTTTGTCAACTGCGACTATGGCACCACCAGAAGTTGTCAAAGACCTTCTAGGGGCCTACAGAATAGGAGAGGATGCATATCAAGCCTTCAAGGAAGAGCGCCTGGAGATCGATACGCCAACTATACAGTTTCATGACACGATGACGAAGACGAAACTGAGAACGTTCACTAACATCAGAATGAAGCCACGCTCACAAGACCATGCCAAGGAGGCTATCTTAAAGGCTGACAGGAACCTATTTGGCCAGATGATCCTTGTTGCCGAGAACAGAAAGCTCAAAATGAGTGATGTCTTGGCTCATCCCCTTGGGCCTTTGCCTTGGGCACTTGCCAGCGGTGATGGGTCTCTCCGCAAGACCAACAAGGCTGCCCTAGCAAAGGAGTTAGAGAGGAATGTTTCTCCTGCAGAAGTGATACCCGAGCCCTCTGCTACCATAATTGATGGGATGAGCCTGGTCCACAAACTGAAGGGAAACGACAACACTTTTTCACAGCTTGCAGGTACAGCACTGAGTCACGCTGTTCATGAAGGTGCTAAGAGCAGGCGCATTGATGTTGTGTTTGATATCTACAAGGAGACATCCATCAAGGATGCAGAACGAGCCAAAAGAAGTGCAGGCACAGGAATTCATTTCAAGAACATTCAACCTGGGCACAACATCCAGCAGTGGAGAAAGTTACTCGGTAGTTCCTCCAACAAGGCAAGTCTTATCAAGTTCTTGGTAGAAGAATGGAAGGCACCACAGCACAGGGAGAAGCTCAAGGACAAGGAGCTGTATGTCACATGTGAGCAGCGCTGCTTCAAGATCACCAAAGAGCAGTGGGAAGAGGCTCCTGAGCTTAAGTCAACTCAAGAAGAAGCAGACACACGCCTTCTTCTCCATGCACTTCATGCAGCAGAATCTGGGAACAAGTCTGTCATCATCACTGCAGAAGATACAGACGTCATGGTGTTGTGTCTTGGCATGTGCCACAAGATCCCATCCCATCTGTTCCAGAAGTGCGGGACGAAGAACCGGACAAGATTCCTGGATATCACCACACTGAGCCGCACACTGGGAGGCAGCGTGTGTGATTCATTGATTGGTATGCATGCCTTTACAGGCTGTGATACCGTCAGTGCATTCGCTGGCCGAGGGAAGATGACGACACTCAAGCAGGTGAAGATGGACAAGACATACCAGGATGCTTTTCACGAACTTGGACGCTCATGGGAAGTGTCTCCTGAACTCTTTGAGAAGCTACAGGAAATCACCTGCCACATGTACCTACCATCTACCCACACAACTAAGGTAAACAAGCTTCGGTATGAGCTGTTCTGTGCAAGACGTGGAGAGGTAGAGTCAAGTCAACTCCCTCCTTGTGAGGACTGCCTCTTCATGCATGCACTGCGTGCAAACTACCAGGCTGCGATCTGGAGGAGAAGTCTTCAGAGCCAGCCATTTGTTGCGAACCCAACAGACTGCGGTTGGATGACAGATGAGGACGGTAAGCTTGCCGTCAACTGGATGCGAGGCTCACCAGCACCAGATGCTGTTATGCAGCTACTGTCTTGCAAGTGTGTGCGGTCATGCGAACTCCCTAAGTGTACTTGCCTCAGCAATGGTCTAAAATGCACGGACATGTGCAGGTTACAGACATGTCAGAACACGGCTATTGAAGAAGAGCCGGTGGCACAACAGTCAGATTCCGAGTCTGATGTAGATGATATTTAGGAGTAGTAATTTGCCATAATAGTATGTACAAGCCCATGGCATGCTTAGTGTGTATTTACAGGACTTGTATTAAATGTGACAATTACTATATGCATTTTGTTGACATTTAGGCATTCCTGTCCCCAAATTTGACATTTTAAAAAATTTCGGAATTTTCGGTAGGGTATGTCTATTCAAGAAGTGATAACGACCATTAAGCTACCAATGTGCAAGGGCTATCATATCAAAACATAAACTAGAGACATGTAGCAAGCTAAAAACACCTAAGAGAATTAGTCACCCCGGGTGGTACCGATATCCCAAAATTCGGGTCTTGGCTCATGGACTATAAGTAACATATAAAGCTTATGAGATGAGTTAGGTGTGAATGGGATCTGCCTTGTGCAGGCCACTTGGCTCTGCTGACTCCCATTTTCATCTTGGTTGCATGTGTAAGGGATTTGCCTACTTTGTACAGGCTACAATTATGTACATGATAATACAAGCAAATACGAACTTCAGACCATAATTATTCGCCGAGGTGAGGGAGGATGGTGGGTGATTCGCAGTGTTGCTAAATGTAAACTTTTTATATGTTATATAATTTAGCTACACTTGTCCAAACTGTTTAAGTTAAATATGGCTTACTTATGTCTATCAACCCTTCTGGATTATTATGCCTACACACAACAAACCATGAATTACTTCAAGACCGGAGCCTCATCAGAGAGGTTAAGAGAACTCAAGTCCCTTATGCACTTGGTAGCCTATTCCAAGTTTATCCAATGTTAAACTATTTGTTTGAGTTCTCTCGCTGTCACTGAGCTTCAAATAATCGTAAATGTTCCCTTTATTAATCCCACTTGAACACCTCTATCATATCCCCTCTATGTGTCTCTCTAACGAATGCAAACTAATTTCTTCAACCTTTCTTCATATGGAAGATTTATAACATTATGGATAATTTTTGGCATTCTTCGTTGTACTCTGTCCAGGGAATTTGTTTAAAAGGAAATAGGGGGGTGGTCATATGATATTAGGAACATTTAGCAGCTTAATATGAGCAAGATAGAATTAAAGTGCACACGCTCTCATACACACACACCAACATGCACTTGCTCACACACGCACACACGCACTCGCTCACACACATACACCTCCCCGTGGCGTAACGGATAGCGCGTCTGGCTCACAACCAGAAGGTCCCGAGTTCGAGACCTGGGCAGGGAAGAGACATTTGGGCAAGTCTCTTAATGCTGTAGCCTCTGTTCACCTAGCAGTATAAATAGGAACCTGGTATATGTGGACGAAGTTGTGATGTCCCATCTGGGGTTGGTGATCGGTTACAAGGTGAGATGGGTATCTTACTGGTCAACCTAAGCTACTGGTCAACCTAAGCCTTCGAGTGAGACTGGTACCGTAGTGAGAATGGTACCGTACAGATTAACCATAAGCCTTCATTTCCAAATGTCGCCAATTGGCTAAAATACAGACTACACACACATCCACAGCCATTCAAACGATACATAAACACGACATGCATTTCACGCAATACATTCCCAGTTAAGGAGGCGCGATAATAATGAGCTTAGCTGGCATTGCGTGGATTCCCCTTGACGAACAAGTGAGTGAATACACACACTCGGTATATAAAATAGGCCTACATCGTGTGTATGTGTGTATCATAATTATCAATAATACTCACATAAACAGCCACTAACCAAATTACTGACACAAGTACAGAGTGGCTCGCAAGTTTTTTTCTCTAGATAGTTCTAGAAAAGTTTTTATAACTGTATAGGCATAAGCTTCTTACTGCCTATTATTGCAATTATGGCCCCTTATATTCAACCTTTTTGCGTGTTCGTCATTCTTAACCTGCTCTAAATATAAGATGGGGGATAATTTAATAGTGTATGAGTTTATGGCATCTTTCTAAAGTACTTACACCACGCACAACATAGTTTCCCTATCCTTTTCATTTGAAGGGAAAATGGAATTAAAATACGAAAATCGGAAAATAATACCAACGTTAACCCTTCCTACCCGGGCTGCCTTACAAAAGGACGGAGGTCGTATCCGGGCGTTCTGGCCGAAAAACGTCTAGGCCTAGGCTACCGTATCTTTGTTATTTAAACTGCTAGAAATGTCCCACGCATCCCTAAACGTAGTGCGGTTTCCAATCTGTAGACTGGCGTTGAGTAGAGCTCTTTAAGTCAACTGGTTCAGTTGTGATGATGATTTCCGTGGAGCGAATTTTCCGCGATGTTGACAATATCAGAGCTTTTCAGACACTAATTTCGTCATATCATACAACAACAACATTGATCCGACGTCTCCTTCTTGTTTTCGGAGGTGCAGTGACGCAATGACCAGCTTTGTTTACATGCGTCAGACGCACAGCGTTCAGACCAAGCTTAATAGGCTTTCAAGCTTACAGCCTGTTAAAAGGACACCCGGGTACCGGCCCATCTGCCGCGGTGTCCTTGTAAAAGGACACCCGGGATGAAAGGGTTAAGAGGCCATAGCTGCAAAATTATGCTAAAAAGCCTATGTTTCTAAGAATGATTTATTCAGAATGTCATACTCTTTCATTTCTGTAAGTACCAGTATCTAAAAATTCGCGGGGGACTTCGTATTCAGCCACTAACAACAATGGTCACAAACATATCCACAAAAAAATAATAATCACACATACAATACATATAACCACTAATAAAAAGTACTTCAGACAAGAACGTAAATCAACACACAAACATACAGCCACTAACAACTAACTATTGTCACACACACACTTCTACAAACTACTATGTTTATAATTATAATCACTAACCCTACCAATAAAAATTGCTCATAAACACGTCTGCTAACATCAATACAATATAAATCTTACAATTGGCAACTAGTTTGTATTAAACGTAAGGAGAAATAACGATAAATGAGAGAGAGAGAGAGAGAGAGAGAGAGAGCATAGGCCACCACCCTCTACTGTACAATATAGATCCCTTTCCCTGTGGCATGAGTTGATAAGGCCGAAATTACAGCGTCAATAGACTATCCAGGTCTTCACCAAGATATACAGTAGAAATACCCTATTACACGACCCCATAAGGCAGACATTAGCGCACCACTGTTTATCACAACATGACAGCACTCCCCCCCCCCCCCCTCTCTCTGTTTCTCGTATTTCATCACGCTTCATATTTACGCTATTATTTCCATCTTTGTTACTGTTTATGACCTAGTTATTGGTGTTCCCTATTCACATAGGTGTCCTGCTACTTCTGCATGCATACATAATATCAGGAAAGTGATGAATACGCTCGAGATAAAGCTGTATATCTGGTATATCGGGGTTCTCTTCCCTTCCATTGGTCCACCCCTTATACCTCCCTCCCTCCTCCCTATCCCATTTGTGTAAAAATTATATTTCAGCTTTCTGAAGGCATATACCTACTTCCGATTAATATCTAGCCTTGTATTTAAATTATGAATCCTGTTTAATATAATTATTTAATAGAAACATGTGTAAGGGTTACATTTATACACAGGATAAGATAAGCAAATCCAAACCTCAGAGCATAATCATTGGCGATGAGAGGGAGAGACGTAGGTGAGAGGGTGGGAGGGGAGGTGGTGGTTGCAGGCAGTGTTGCCAGTTATATTGCTACATATTAGCGCTAGGTGTAGAGCTATGTACTTCAATCTAGCAGCCATTTTTCATATCTACATTTACTTGGGATAAATCAAAACTATTGTAGAGATTGTGGCATTATTCTAGTGACTTTTTGCATATATAATAAGCTATTATGTATGTCTATGTCAAATTGGCTAATAATTAAGAAGCAGTAATGCTGGACGATGAGAATACTGTATGAAGGAGGAGGGAGGTAGGAAGGAAGGGCAGGGTAAGTCACACCACACCAAAAAAATTGAAGGTCTAGAACTTTGTTATAAAACTAAGCACTTGGCAAAGGGAGGAATTGTTAAAAACCTTAGCCAATACTCTGCTATTCACCAAGAATAAATTTGAATTATCATTATTATTTGCCTATTTGGTAGGGTAGGTATGTATAGGTAGGTTGGTTAAATAATTGCTGGGGGACTCTTTAACTATTTTGAGAGAGTTAAATTAAACAAAATTATGGATCTGAATGATTACCATAACAATTATTAAGCAAAACTAGGGGATGCGGGGAAACCTATAGACTGAAGACTGAAAATGTTGTGTGGTTAACTTTTACGGTTTTAAAGTAATTTTTGAATAGACAGTTTTCAATGCTGCGGCCAAACTATTCCACCAATTTCTATTCCTTTGGTACCAAAATGTTCTGAATTGCGAGCCTCACCCAACTACGCAAACATGGCTTTGATCATCTGCGTAGTTTTCAAGATGTGGATTTTAAGGGTTTTCGAGTTTTTTTCAAGATTGCCGAAAAAAAAACACGTGCAAAGCAAAACCTTTCCCATAACATTTGCAGAGCATTAGTAGTGGAGTCCATATTCCAAAGCCCAATCATTTCCTATGAGTGGGAGAGACGGTATTGACGTGTCAAATTTCCTGGGAAATGGGCTGCCACGGACCTGTTTGGCCGTCATTTCGGATGTTTAGCATATCAAAAGTTGCCCAATACAAAAACGCACCTTGTGTGAACGTTTGATCCCGAACCAAAAAGCGGTTCTGGAGTTAATGCGTAAAAATCGGCGTGGAAGAATAATTTGGAAGAAAAAAAATATTTCCTATCTATCTATCTATTGCCTGACGCCGTGATCCCCGAAGGTGTGGCCACGAACGAACCGCCCCCATGCACCTCTGTCCCCAGTCAGTCGACGCCCCTCCCCCCAACCAGCACCGCCTTCGTTCATGGAGTTCCTCACTCCATCCTTCCACCTCATATTCGGTCTACCTCTCCCCCTCTGTCCCTCCACCTCGCTCTCGTACACCCTCTTAGTCATTCTCTCGCCTTCCATACGTTCCATATGGCCGAACCATCTCAAGTTGTTCCTTTTCACACTTTCCAGCACATCTACCTCCACACCACACCTCCTTCTTACTTCCTCATTAGTCTGTCTATCCCTCCATGTAACTCCGCACGCACTCCTTAAGTAATTCATTTCCACTGCTCTCACTCTTGGTCTGAGTCTCTCAACCAACGTCCATGCTTCGCTTCCGTAAGTCAGTGTCGGGATTACCACACTGTCATGCAAGGACTTCTTCACTTCCATACTGACCACCCTATTTCTTGTTACTGCTTTTAGCGTTCCTACAACCCTCTTCCCCTGTTGTACCCTCTCCCGCACCTCTCCATCCATAGTCCCATCTTTACTCAACATACTGCCCAGATACTTAAAAGAGTTGACGATCTCCATAGCCTGACCGTTCAGCTTCACCTCACACTCTGTGACTTCACCCCTTTCGAAGACCATAACCTTGCTCTTCCCCGTATTTACCTTCAAATTCCGTTTTTCGCACACTGTTCCAAACTCATTTACCAGACCCTGCAACTCCCATTCATTATCACTCATCAGAACTGTATCCTCCGCAAACAGCAGTATAGGTAGCTTCCACTCAATTCCCTCCCTTTTCAGCGTTACACCAACATCCACTGCTCTTGATAGTATTTCTTTCATAACTCCATCCATATATACAGTAAACAACCACGGGGACATCACACACCCCTGTTTCAAACCAACATTCAGGTCAAAGAACTCGCTCTGCTCACTCTCCACACATACTGCCGCCTTTGCACCCTCATACATGCTCTTCACTGCTTTCAGCAACTTGCCCTCTACTCCGTATATTCTAAGTACTTTCCACAAACCTTCTCTATCCACTCTGTCATAGGCCTTCTCCAAGTCCATAAAGGCAACATACACCTTTTGTTTCTTCTCCAGATACTTCTCCACAACACAATTCAGGGTAAAAATCTGATCTACACATCCTCTTCCCTTCCTAAAACCTCCCTGCTCGTCGCCTATCCATTTCTCCGTTCTCACTCTCACTCTCTCAATCACTACCCTACTGTATACCTTCCCTACTACGCTTAGAAGACATATTCCTCGGTGGTTACCACACACTCCTCTTTCCCCTTTGCCCTTATATAGGGGGACTATTATGCCAGTCTTCCAGTCATCGGGTGCACTCCCCTTCTCCCATGCTAGTTTGCACATTTTCCATACCCATTCTATCACTATCTCACCACCATACCTCAACATTTCCCCACACACTCCATCTGTTCCTGGTGCTTTCCCCAACTTCTCTCTTTTCATGGCTTCCCACACTTCTGACCTCCTGATCCCCACCTCCTCCTCCACTACTTCTCTTATTCTCCCTCCCATACCATATCCAGCTATGTTTGCTGGCTCTTCATTCCTTTCATTTAGCAACTCACTGAAGTACTCCCTCCATCTTTCGACTCCCTCTTGCTTCTCGGCTAGCATTCTCCCATTCTTATCTTTCACACCCTTACTGTTTCCCTTGCTACCTTCCCTAACTTTCTTGACTTCTTTCCAGAACAGTTTCTTACTCTCCCTCCATTTTACACTTAGATTCCTTCCAAATTCCTCATCTACTCTTCTCTTACTTTCCTTCACTACTCTCTTCACCACCCTCTTACTCTCCACGTACCTCGCTCGTTTCTGTCTCTCGGAATCTTCCTTCCCTCTACTACCCAACCACTCTCTATATGCTTTCTTCTTTTCTTCCACAGCTATTCTTACCTCTTCTGTCCACCATGCTGTACCTTTCACTCCCCTCCCTCTTCTCCTCACTCCACACACCTCCTCACATGCTCACATTAAAAAATATTTAATGATTACAATTCCCCGTAGGGGTCGAACCCCTAATAATAATGATAATAATAATAATAATAATAATAATAATAATAATAATAATAATCATCGTCATCACCATCATCATGTTCATCATCATTATCATCATATATACTTATCCGTAGGAGCATGAAGTCCTTAAAGACTAGAGTTATAACTGAGCTTAAGCACGGTTCCCATACCTACGTTTTGAGCTCTGTTGGAACGGACCTATGTCATCGATGACGTAGGTCTGGTCACGTGTGAGCTCCGGCGAGCGGGAACCGGGATCTTTTGTTCTCCGTTTTGCAAGCATACGATCCAAGATCCTGTCCGGGAAAAGATGACTTGGGTTTAACTTTGCTCGGACGTCGGAAGACAATTACGTATACTTGTGGTGCCCATATATTATATTGGTATGTACTGGTCACCAATGAATAGTACACACCCTATAACCTATGCATAAACACACAAGATGTACGTATAGTGCGTATTTATAATGTAAACAAGGGAAACACTCGCCTTATCCGCCACGGACAAAATGTTGGGCGAGTTCTGAAGCACTGCCAATGTTTATAGCCCAGGAGCAAGGCGAAAAGGTAGCCCACATTTTTATATAGTCTTATACTTTCCATTTTGTGAAGCCAGAGTTGTATAGAAGTGTAACTTGATACCTGTGCATGTTGTCACGACGACCAACTATGGATATTGTGTAATATTTATTCCGAAATCAACAAATTTAGGCTTGAAGTACATTGCCTCTTTTGATGCTAGTGCTCGTTAATTTAACTTGGATTTCAGGCTTTTTAAATACTCTCTAATATGTTGACTGTTTACATAGTGCATATCACGATAAATTGTGTCAAGCAGTACCACAAAGGCGAATAATTTGCCATCTATACTTAAAGTAAGCCCAA
The DNA here is from genome assembly GCA_037953745.1 of Lithodes maja. Taxonomy (NCBI): domain Eukaryota; kingdom Metazoa; phylum Arthropoda; class Malacostraca; order Decapoda; family Lithodidae; genus Lithodes; species Lithodes maja. The sequence goes on along the minus strand of JBAKBP010006702.1, from coordinate 8,062 downwards.
CTGGGCGAGCTAAGAGGTAGTGTGGCAACATTGGATTTCACGATCGTGAAGTTTTAACTCCTGGGAGAGCACTCACGGCCAACGGGACCTACGTTATCGATGACGAGATCCGTCCCAAATGGAGGTTAAAACGAAAGTATGGGAACCACACTTTAGACTAGAACAGGAATACATTCTGTTGACAGCTAGCAAAAAATTGCTTCGTGCGAGCGCCTTGCTAGGCTAGCGGAATGACATTGCTTCCTCACTCTGCTAGGCTAGCAAAGTGGCTAGCCTAGAGAGGTAGCTAGGCGAAGTGAGCAAGCAGTAATGCCAGATCCACTTGGTAATAATCCCTTACCTGCCACCTGAAAATGATTTTTTTGTTTTGCCCCGTAAATTCCTAATTTAGGTCACACAGATTCTCATATAATACAGACTTTGGATCAGACAAATGTTTACTTGTTTTGAAACATTTCGATGGGATTTCCAAAGCTCGGTGCAATTTGTCAATTATAGGACAATTTCCATGAATCTGGCAACACTGACTAGCAATAACATTGAGTCTGTAGTGACAAACGACGCCAATTTTCTACTGCCCTCACCACTCTTCTTTGCCACAGCCTCTTCTTCTGTGAGGTTTTTTACTTCACCCTCCCTCGCACACCACCAAGAAATTCAAGAACACTCCTTGTCCTGTTGGGGGACTGTGGCCTTGACGATGGCTAGCTCCGCTGAGAATATAGTCTACACTTGCGGGAAGTGTGGGTTGGATTCATTATGCATATCAACTCTTTCAAACCACACATGTTGTCAGTATCATGATTCAATAGTTAGCCTTGGCCTAAAGCCTATGCCAAATATATGATAATTTTTTCCTGTTTGTGGATTTGTATAGGCCTAGCCTAGGGCTTAATTTTTCGGTTAATATTAGGGAGACAGGACACAACAATTAGTTTAGCCTATATGCCTAGCCTAGGCCTATTTTGTTTTTGTAGGCTAGTTTTGGTAAAATTTTACTTAAGGGGCACATATTTTTTTTTTTTTTTTTTAAAGAGAAATGAAAGGAAGAAGGAAAAACACAGATAAAACAAAAAGGTCCATGTGCCTAAAGGCATCCTCCATTCATAAAATGTTTGTAACAACTGGATTTAAACATTTGTAGATTGTAAGTTTGTGGAAAGCAATTCGAGGGAAGTGAATTCCAAAGAGTAGTAGTTCTAGGGATAAATGAATTTTGATAAGCAGAAGTTCTGCATTGTGGAGGAGAAAGTGTAAATTCATGGGCGCTCTCAGCTGCCCTAGTTCTACGGGGAAAGATGTGGAGAGGCGGCACAATTGAAGCAAGTTCCTCGGAACAATTGGTGTGAAAATATCTGTAGAATAATGCAAGGGATGCAACGTTTCTTCGTATGGATAATGTAGGAAGGTCCTGTGTGATTGCAGGGTTATTGATTAATCTAATAGCTTTATTTTGAATTTTGTCCAACTGCCTCCACTTCCACTCCACAGAGGTGAACAGTAATCCATCTGAGAACGCACATGACTTTTATATATTACGGCCAACTGCTCGCCAGTGAAGAATTCTCGAACTCTGTACAGGAGTCCCAGTTTTTTAGAGGCATTCTTAGCAATGCTTCTAACAAAATGTGTCCAGCTCAAGTTAGTAGTTAATGTTACACCGAGAATGTCAATACTAGGGGAAGTGGGAATATTTACATCATTAAAAAATATATGGGAGTCAGTGAGATTCTGTCGGTTAGAAAATTGAATGTACTTGGTTTTCTGTGCATTAAAGGAAACTAGATTCTTTTGTCCCCATTCTTCAATTCTAGAAAGGTCCTGGTTCAGAGAAATTGCAGTGCTTATTTTTGAATTTATAAGATCGGGTTGGGTGAAAGAATTGGTAAATGTGAAGGAACTGTGGAGTGTTGAGTCATCTGCGTAGGAATGTATTGGATTATGAGTGGTAGATATGAGATCATTGATATGAATGAGGAACAGAGTTGGGGCCAAAACTGATCCCTGGGGAACACCAGCATGTATTGAGTGAAATTGAGAATAAAGGCCATCTACCATTACACATATTTTTCTGTTATGAAGATAAACTGCCAAAACTGTATTAAACCTAACTAAATCAAACTTTCTCCACAAGCAGGCAAATAAACTTCTAAATAATCCAAATGATAACAAAATATTTTGGTCTACTCTTAACTCATTTAAATCCAACTTCACTACTGCTTCATCCATTCCACCATTAAAATCTCCGACTGGCAATCTTGTAAGTGACCCACGAGGTAAAGCTAACCTTCTTGCGGATATTTTCTCCACCAACTCAACCTTAGATGAAATAAATCAAGATGTCCCTGTACTTAATTTTAATTCGCCTGAAATTCCCTCACTTAAGATCCACACCAGACATGTCAAAACTATTTTGCAGAATCTCTCGGTAGATAAGGCTCCTGGTCCAGATGAAATTCCTCCAATAGTACTTAAGAATTGCTCCTTGGTGCTCGCTCCTGTATTGACAAAATATTTCCGTCTGTGTACTCATACCTCATGCTTCCCAGTACCCTGGAAAGAAGCAAACATCCATCCAGTTCCTAAAAAAGGTGCCTCTTCAGATCCATCAAACTACAGACCAATAGCTATAACTTCCACTCTTGGTAAAGTCTTTGAAATTATATTAAATAATCACATAATTAAGCATCTTGAGAATAATAAATTAATCAGTGATAGGCAATATGGTTTTAGACGATGTCGATCAACTGCAGACATGCTTTGCCTTCTTACGCATCAAATCAACCAAGCTACAGACCAACATGGTGAAACACATACAATAGCACTGGATATATCAAAGGCATTTGATAGAGTCTGGCATCAATCCTTATTGTCGAAGATGTCACACTACGGCCTTGCATCATTAGTTCCACTAATTTCTTCTTATCTTCATAACAGAAAAATACGTGTAATGGTAGATGGCCTTTATTCTCAATTTCACTCAATAAATGCTGGTGTTCCCCAGGGACTAGTTTTGGCCCCAATTCTGTTCCTCATTCATATCAATGATCTCATATCTACCACTCATAATCCAATACATTCCTACGCAGATGACTCAACACTCCACAGTTCCTTCACATTTACCAATTCTGTCACCCAACCCGATCTTATAAATTCAAAAATAAACACTGCAATTTCTCTGAACCAGGACCTTTCTAGAATTAATGGATGGGGACAAAAGAATCTAGTTTCCTTTAATGCACAGAAAACCAAGTACATTCAATTTTCTAACCGACAGAATCTCACTGACTCCCATATATTTTTTAATGATGTAAATATTCCCACTTCCCCTAGTATTGACATTCTCGGTGTAACATTAACTACTAACTTGAGCTGGACACATTATGTTAGAAGCATTGCTAAGAATGCCTCTACAAAACTGGGACTCCTGTACAGAGTTCGAGAATTCTTCACTGACGAGCAGTTGGTCGTGATATATAAAAGTCATGTGCGTTCTCAGATGGATTACTGTTCACCTCTGTGGGGTGGAAGTGGAGTGGTTGCATTGAGGCAGTTGGACAAAATTCAAAATAAAGCTATTAGATTAATCAATAACCCTGCAATCACACAGGACCTTCCTACATTATCCATACGAAGAAACGTTGCATCCCTTGCATTATTCTACAGATATTTTCACAGCAATTGTTCCGAGGAACTTGCTTCAATTGTGCCGCCTCTCCACATCTTTCCCCGTAGAACTAGGGCAGCTGAGAGCGCCCATGAATTTACACTTTCTCCTCCACAATGCAGAACTTCTGCTTATCAGAATTCATTTATCCCCAGAGCTACTACTCTTTGGAATTCACTTCCCTCGAATTGCTTTCCACAAACTTACAATCTACAAATGTTTAAATCCAGTTGTTACAAACATTTTATGAATGGAGGATGCCTTTAGGCACATGGACCTTTTTGTTTTATCTGTGTTTTTCCTTCCTCCGTTCATTGTCTCTTAAAAAAAAAAAAAAATTAGTGGAACTAATGATGCAAGGCCGTAGTGTGACATCTTCGACAATAAGGATTGATGCCAGACTCAATCAAATGCCTTTGATATATCCAGTGCTATTGTATGTGTTTCACCATGTTGGTCTGTAGCTTGGTTGATTTGATGCATAAGAAGGCAAAGAATGTCTGCAGTTGATCGACATCGTCTAAAACCATATTGCCTATCACTGATTAATTTATTATTCTCAAGATGCTTAATTATGTGATTATTTAATATAATTTCAAAGACTTTACCAAGAGTGGAAGTTATAGCTATTGGTCTGTAGTTTGATGGATCTGAAGAGGCACCTTTTTAGGAACTGGATGGATGTTTTTGCTTCTTTCCAGGGTACTGGGAAGCACGAGGTATGAGTACATAGACGGACAAATTTTGCCAATACAGGAGCGATCACCAAGGAGCAATTCTTAAGTACTATTGGAGGAATTTCATCTGGACCAGGAGCCTTATCTACTGAGAGATTCTGCAAAATAGTTTTGACATGTCTGGTGTGGATCTTAAGTGAGGGAATTTCAGGCGAATTAAAATTAAGTACAGGGACATCTCGATTTATTTCATCTAAGGTTGAGTTGGTGGAGAAAATATCCGCAAGAAGGTTAGCTTTACCTCGTGGGTCACTTACAAGATTGCCAGTCGGAGATTTTAATGGTGGAATGGATGAAGCAGTTGTGAAGTTGGATTTGAATGAGTTAAGAGTAGACCAAAATATTTTGTTATCATTTGGATTATTTAGAAGTTTATTTGCCTGCTTGTGGAGAAAGTTTGATTTAGTTAGGTTTAATACAGTTTTGGCATGATTTCTGATGTTTCTAAAGTAATTAAAGGCTTCATGTGTTTTTGATCTTGTGTATGCATTGTAGGCTATTGCTTTTTGTTCAGTTACTCTAGCACAATTATGGTCAAACCATTTAGGTGAATTAGATCTTTTAATGTACTTTTGATGAGGAATAAAAGTTTCCATTCCAATTTTTACAAAATCTTGTATGTGGCTCAAGGTGGAGTGTGCATCATTAGAAATGAAAGAGGTCCAGGGAATATCAATAAAGAAACCTTGAAGACCCTCCCAGTCTGCCCTATCGTAATGCCATTTAGTCACCAAAACAGGTTCAGAGTGGGAAGGTGTGGTAGGTGATAGACAGGTGGCCTGTATCAGACAGTGATCAGAAGATCCAAGCGGGGACCTCACTGTAACATCATAATTTTCTGAATTGGTTGTTAAAAATAAGTCCAGTAGGTGGGAATTATGATTAGGATTATCTGGTACACGGGTGGGTTGGTTGACTAATTGAGTGAGATTAAATGAGTCTGCAAATAGCTCACATTCAAGACCAGCATCATCAGTCCTGGCTGAATGAGTGAGCCATTCAACATTATGGACATTAAAATCACCCAACACAGTGATTTCAGAAGAAGCATTTAAGTTGAGGACACTGAGTTGTGAGGACAGAGAATCAAAAAGACTTTGCTCTGGAGGAGTATTTGGGGAACGGTAGATGCAACATATGTATTTAAATTTACCAGCAGAAATTAATTTGTATATAGAATAATCAAAATAGGGACAATTGAAACTAGTATCCTCCTCCAGGGCAATTTCAGATTTTGCGAAGCAACATACACCTCCTTTAGGTCTGAAATTTTGGAGCAGTTGATATCCTGGAAAATTAAATCTAGACGTGTCAGATGTGGATGTTACTTGAGTCTCTGTCAAAAAAAGGAGAGTAGGGGATTCTGCTTGAAGAAATTGGTGTACAGAATTGATATTAGAGTGAAGTCCCCTTATATTGCTAAAGAAAAAGCTGCACCGACGAGCAGCTTTGGGACGTTGCAATGCTCTTGACACAGTCGCATGATGACGACCGGGAGGGCCCTGTGTCAATGACCCAACCCTGCCGGGGGTGGATATCCGAGGGTTCACCAGGTTTGCTCTTAACAATAATTGTACTGCCATATTTATTGGGTAAGGTGTATAGTGTTACATGTATGATATGTAGTGGGAAGAGTAGTGTTTTATGGATAGAGGATAGCGATGTAGGGCAATGTCGTGAAGTTGGATGTGTAATGTGTATGCTATATAAAGAGGGTTTTCCTGATACCCCTGATGTGTGAGGCAGAAAGATGTGTATCCAGCTACCAAGGCCTGGGAGAGAAAATGGAATTCAGGCTATTCCCTGAGTCTCCCGAAACCTTGGCGGTAGTACTTCCCTGGGCGGGGCTGCCTACCCCTACTACCTACTATTTGACAGGTAGGCCCGATTTCCGGCCTAAACGCTAGCCTTTTCCCTATAATTAGGCTACCCCACCACATACTTATTAGAGATTTAATTTAGGTTTCCACGTCTCTATCAACAGCCTAGTCTAGGCCCATATGTGGTGTGATAATAGCCTAGTAATAGAAACGATTAAATAAAGTTTTTAATTTTGTCTTCAACGAGAATTAAAAAGCGTGTTTGGGCCGAAAATCGGGAGTTTACCGCCTCTTTCAGTCGTCGGTTTGTTGACACGATGCTCGACGTTAGTTACGTTTGCTGTCGTATTTTTGCCCCCCTGCTGGCAATATATATGACGATGACAATAAGTCTAGGGGAGGGGGGGGGGGGGTGAGGAGGGGCAAAGCCACCCCTCAACACATACTGTATCCCGCTGCCTAAATTTTAATTGAACCGCCAATATGCTATGGGAAATTTGTTAGATGCGCGAAGTAGGCCTCGCCTACTATAACCTCGAGCACAATGTAAACAAACGATTGACATTACTCCCTCAAACACAACTTTTCCACTGAGTTATTTTTATAATTATATTGTCTAGGCTATTAATATTAATATTAAAGTGACCCCATTGTTTTTTTAGTGTTTCGTATACCAGAAAAGGGTGTAGCTTGGTGTTGGAACAGTTGGATGCGTATGGAAACCGAAAACAATACATGCTGATTTCAATAAGTGAAGTGGAGCACAGCCCCCCCTCAACCCATCCTGTATCCAAAGGCAAAACAAATTGTATATTTACTCTGAAAATGTCTTGCATCTGAATGTTTTAAGATCGTTGGATAATGGGAAAAACAAAATTTTCCGGGGATTGTAACTAGTTTCAACTACTGTATAATGACAAACTACCTAAAACCAAAGTGAAAAACCATGGGAAAATTAGTGGTAGTTTCGGTAATATTTTCCGAGGTGTGTTAACGGGCGTACCGTCCGCTTATGGTTACATAGTCGCACGGTCGCAGTTACATTCGCATCTTATATGACTGCTTTTATTTAATGTTATTGGCCCCTGCTGGAAATATATATATGATGATGACAATAAGTCATGGGAGGGGGAAATCCTCCCTCAACCCATTATTGTATCCCACGGCCGGTTAATGTTAAAAAACAATTTACCCAACACATGACCATGGGATACAATAAAGCCCCCTTCACCACCCATGACTTATTGTCAGCATCATATATTAGCAGCAGGGGTAAATAACAGTAGTCAAATTAGACGCGAATGTAACAGTGAGCGTGGGACTATGTAAACAAATAGAACGGTACGCCCGCTAACACAATTCTTATCGTTAGGTCAAGAATGTAGTTACCGGGTGTACTGCCAGCCTTGTTTACACACTATGTGGATGCTCGCGATCATATTCCCATCTATTTTGACTGCCGTGGGATACAATAATAGCTTGAGGGGGATTTGCCCCCCTTCACCCCCCATGACTTATTGGCATCATCATATATATTGCCAGAAGGGGGCAAATAACAGAAAAAATAGACAGGAATTTAACCGCGAGGGATTGACCTATATAAACATGATGACTGAGACCGTCGGACCATACACCCGGATACTACATCCTCTCCAAAGTTAGTAGGCCTTAGGTTTATATCCAGTTTTACACTGGGTCGATGCCATGGTCTATTATGGGTAGAATGTAGAATTCAGGCTTACCACCGGCCTTGTTTACACTACACAGAGCAGCGGTGGCGGCCATCATGTTCCCGTCTATTTTGACTGCCTTTGGATACAATGATATGTAAAGCCCCC
>JBAKBP010006701.1:0-107522 GCA_037953745.1 Lithodes maja | reverse complement strand
GTCACACTCAATATAAGCAGCCAGCACGGCACAGCGGCACACGGCACCGCACCGCGGCGGCACAGTGGAGTACCAAGGAGTACAATCAGGTTGCGTTGCCACACGCTGGGTGCGTCACAACATGCACTCTTCCAGTCTATTGGTACCATTGACACAGCGAAGCACACATTGAAAAGTCTCACCAACCAGTCTATTATCACATCTCCACCCTTCTTTATACACTCCACAACAATACCATCCAAACCTTCTGCTTTTCCCGCTCTCATTTGTTTCACTGCTTCTTTCACCTCATTTTCCTCAATCCTTTCATTCATTCCCTGCCACCTGGGTGGCCTGGGTAACCTATCTCCATCCAACTCTGCTTCAATCACTGCTTCTCTTCCATCTCTTGTATTTAACAAAGATTCAAAATACTCGGCATATCTTTTCCTCACTTCAACTGGTTCCACTAGTAATTCTCCATTTGCATCTTTCACTGACTCTTCCCTCTTTTGTCCTCCTTTCCTTACTTTATTTACCTCCTTCCAGAACATCTTCTTTCGTTCTTAAAAATTCTCACTCAACCTTTGACCCCACCTTTCGTTTGCATCTTTTTTCGCTTCTCTAATTTTCCGTTTTGCCTCTCTCCTTTTCTCCTTGTACCTCTCCCATACTTCAACACTACCATCCTGTAAAACCCTCTCAAAACACTGTCTCTTCTCCTCAACTGCCTTTCTCACCGTATCATTCCACCACTCGCTTCGCTTCCTGATACCTCTGCCTCCTACTTTCCTTTTTTCCGCATACTACCTCTGCACTTGCTTTCACCCCTTCCTTAAACTGTTGCCATTCAACCTCTACTTCTCTCTCTTCCATCTCTCTCACTTCCATCCACTTTTCATTTAGTCTTTCCTTGTACTCCCTCTCTTTTGCACTCTTCTCTAACTCACTAACTTTGATTACCTCTCTTACTTCACGCTTGTCTCTTATTCTCCTGTAACTCTTAACTCTTAGCTTTCCCTCCACCAGGTAATGATCTGACATACCCTCCGCCTCACCTCTCATCACATTCATATATTGCTACATAGTTTAGATTAATTTATGTAACTGGTTAGCTTTGTATTTTTGAGAGTTAATAGATTAAGAGCTTAACGATGACAGATTTAAAGAAACTTAAGATTATAAAGGGAGGGATGAAGGGAAGCTTGAATAAGTGCTTAACCTAAGAAGTGCGCATGGGGGTAATTAGAAACGTCCGCCTGTGCTGACGTATTTGAGCTGTTTCCATCACTAAAATATTCATTTTACCATAAATAGCATTAATACTTATCCATACGCGCCTATTATGGGTTGATTATAAAGGTATTAACCTGAAACAACAATAAAACGAGTGACAACAGCGTTTGGATGGTCAAAATCGGAGATACAGGCCGCGAGTTATATAATGTATGGGTGAGGCAACCTGCTTTCCCGCCAATTTCCCCCAAGGCCACTGAGACACAGTCGATCGATACTCTCTCTCTCTCTCTTGCACTCGCTTGCTAACAGAGATGACAATGCCCTGCTTGCAACTCGCTAATGTTAGCACGAAAATATACCTCAGAATAAGGGAATAACAGGGAAAATAGGTGATAACTGAAGGAGGGGAGGAAAGTGGGGAAGGAGGGGAGGTAGAGGAGTGATATTTTGCATGGCCCAGGTGCAAATTTTTTTTTTTTTTTTTTTTGGGGGGATGTTTAAAGTTTATTTATTTTTTCTCTGACTCTTAAGAGTCTTCCCGCGGCCCGCCGGGAGACCTCTTAAGAGTCTTCCGGCAGTTCCCGGGTTAAGAGATCTAGACGAATTTATAGACAGTGCCTCAGCTGATCAGATTAAGGGCAAGAAGGCTACTGTAACTAAATCGCTAGCCACTTTTGATAGTTATGCTCAGCAGCTATATGGTTTGTTGTCAAGTCCTGAAGATGTGGAAGAAGAGATGTCAGCAGATCTGGAGTATATTGAAGATATTAATACAGCCATAGCTAGATTATCTTCAACTCAAGAATCGCACCCTGTTAAGGATACCGGTACTCCAAAGGCAACTGATTTTAACTTTCCAAAACTTACTCTGCCAACCTTTTCTGGGGATCCAACTACCTGGACTGTATTTTGGGATATTTTTTAGTGTTCCGTTCATCGGAATAAGACACTTACATCCATCCAAAGGTTTACGTATCTCCGTGGACAGTTGAAAGGGGAGGCATTGAAGCTGATAGAGGGGTACAAGCTAGAAGCTAGAAGTTATGAGTCTGCAGTGGAGCTATTGAAAAGAACTTATGGGAGAGAGGAAGTAATAAAGACAGCATTAATAACAAAATTCTTCGCTCCAGATCCCCCATCGTATGATGTGACCGATTTAAAGGAGTACTATGCCTCTTTCAAGAGCCTCCTCCAGTAAATGGAGATGATGGCCATCACGAAGGAGGAAATCTATAGTGTAAATATCCTGAACAAGGTACCCTCTCCCCTTAAGGAAATAGTTAGACGGCAACTAAGCGACACTCCATTGGATTTAGAAGCATTGGTGCAGATATTCCAGACTGAAGTCTTCAACATGGAGAGTACTGGACAATACCGACACGTTGAGATGTCGCCATCCACTGCGGCTTTCCCGGTACAGACTTCTCCTAAACAGAAGAGGACGATATCAACCGCTTGTAAGTTGTGCAGTGTACACTGTCATCCATGGTACCAATATTCTAAGTATCCTAAGGCTACACAGAAAATTGGCAAGGCTAAATCGATTAAATTATGCACCTGTTGTCTGGCAAGAGACCACTTCAACAGTACTTGTACCAATTCCTTCATCAAATCCTGTAAGTATTGCAAAGGAAAGCATTGGTTTTCCCTTTGTACCCAGTCTGATCGGCACGACGGCAAAGAAAAAGGGAGAACCCCCAAAGAGTCACATGATAAAAATAAAAGTGAGGGTAATAAAGTATCTATGTCCATTGCTTCTAGAGCATGTCAAATGCTTCCTACTATGATGCTGCCAGTAGTGGGGAGTAATAATAACCATATAATGATGCGAACTTTACTCGACCAGTGCTCACAGAGGTCATTCGTTCTGCGGTCATCATTGCCACATCTCAAGTGTACCAGCAAGGGTCAAGAGAATTTGTGTCTCCATGGTTTCACTGGTGAAGTAGATTCCAGTGACTATGATATAGTGGAGATTTCCTATGTATATAGAAGGAAACTATGTCCCATCAAGGCTGTTGTGGTCGACAAACTACCCAGTTTCTATGTGGCATCAGAGATTCAACCACAATTGAAATATCTCAGAAGCAAGGGTTTTAAACTGGCTGATGATCAACTCTCTGCTAACAATGGAATTATGCTACTGGTGGGAGCTGATTATTACTACGACCTGGTGTGACGTTAACCACTCCGTTAGAACCGCATGGCTTGTCCTACAGTGACTCGCTAGGATCGCCAGGGCAGTGGATGGGGCTACAGTTTATGTATTAGAGTGTGCTTTATTTCATATGAAAGCTCGTGTCATGGGCAGTCCAGAAAGACTCTTTGTTTTCACCCATGTCAAGGCTTTATATATTTAATTGTAAAGTATATGTTTTATCATTAACTAGCAATGATGGGATCTGGGAGAGAGAGAGAGAGAGTAGAACAGAGTGAGAGGGGGGCGCGCAGTGTTTTTGCCCCGCTCGATGACGTCACGGCTGGCTGCCTCGTGGGGGTTGGTTGAGAGAGGTCCTTACCATGCTGCTAGCTCCCTTGCTAGTGGCTAGAGGACTTGTTACCGCTTTTTTCCCACGCGGCTCGACCTAGTCCCGGTGTATATACAGGTTCCTCGCCACTCTCTCCCTCAGATCTGGTTTCTAGAATGCATCCATCTTTATCCCTTGCTACCTTTCCCCCGCTTTGCACCTGAGAATCTTTTCCTCTGCCTACCTCTCTTTTTTTTTCATATCTTTCACCACCTTTTATTAAGATTATACCCCCTCTGGTTAACTCTGCAAAATCAGCTTTATGCTGGCCAGTTGTATTGTGCGTTAAGGTCTGATATAACCTATGTATGTTTAGTTGTTAAGATAAGGTGATCACGAAGCATTGGTTGGCATTCATATTGTTTAGTACCGCTTCCTTTAATTATTAGTGTTCTGCTGGATTAGATAATGCTAGACTAGGAGTCTGATATAAGGTATTGTTTCCTATGAGTGCTGGCTTTATTTAAAAGCTGCACGACATACCTGAGAACTGGAGTTGATTGAGTAAATTCTAGTCTGTGTGCCATTGAGAGTAGAGCATGCACGAATGAGGGCTTTTTGCCTATACCATTCTGCATTGTTCTAAGCTCGTTGTTTGTTTTTGAGGTACGCCAAGAGAACGCTTAATACTTCGGTATTAAGGTTTCTCAAGAGAGCTACCCTTCCCTATAACGTAATATTTTATGCACAGACATGAGATTTGCACTAGGCTATGCGGCATGCCATGCGCACCAGTATCTCGTATCATTGACTCTAGCTAGACTTTATCAGTCACAGTAGACATTAAGTATATTAAACTAATTACTCTTTTTATGCATACCCATTTATGATTACACAAGCATTTCGCAGCCTAGTTTGATGTATGGAGACACAATCGACTTAGGCTCTTTTTGTTGATAGGAATACTGCATTGTCGTGGCGATTATTATTGTTGTAGCGTTTAGGATATTCTTGGCTCCGACTGCATTATATATTCTGCCTTTTTGTGTGCATAGCCTGCACGAGCATTGTTCCGCTGCCTGCCTTTTTGGGTTCCATTTCCGATACGAGCATCTTTATAGCATCTAACATTTAAAGAAGATTCCTTGTTAGTGTTGAAGGACTTTAGTGCACTCTCTTTCATGCAGTAGTGCCTGACATTTATTGATTAAAGTAACGTAAGCTGTAACTTCTCTTACCACCTTACTTTGAATACCATAACCAAGCACCTTCGGTTATAGGTAGTAATAGGCTGTTTTCACATAACATTAAGCCTAGAGTAGATGCACATTTATTGAGAGTTTGATAGCCTATTAATGCATATAGAACTCTGTAGAGTATTTGTGTTCTTTGTTCACTGGGAATATACATCAGAGGTTGGATCTAGCGCTTTCCGTTGTAGCATTTATGCCAATACTAGTCCAATGAATAAGAGCCCTGATATATTTGAACCTCAGTCGTAACACTGGTTCACCCTGGATATCGACGGATAGATAAGCTGATATTGCTCCCCACAATATAAGGGTATTGTTACGATCCAGGTTCTCAAAGACACAGGGCTCTTCAACATTGGACTAGATAATGGCAAAATGCAACAACGGTAACACTAGATCCATCCCCTGCCTTAAACACTGGAAAACAAAACACCATTACCGCCCTGAGTCGTGCCTGGACAACGAGGTATCCTATGACTCGGTAACTGGTGCACACACACTAGGCTGATGCTCGATGAAACAGCCTATTCTCAAACAGTAAAAGATTACTCGATTAGGTTACACAAAGAAAAGATAGTTAACGTGATTAATTAACGTTACGGTAGATACTCAAATAACTGGCACTCCTGTATTAAAGAAAGTGCAATGCTAGTCCTGCAACATCAACTGGAAACTTCTGAAATAAGTCTGATGCTGGGAAGATGTTCGTAAAGAATCTTGAACAATTATGATGCAGAATACGGGTCACAAAAAATACTAGGACATATAGTAATAATAGGCAGGCGAATAATAAAGACTGCGCAAAGGTAGTAATGCTCGACAACTAAAGAAATGCTTCGTGACACAACGTAACAGCCTACTAGGGTTGTGCAACTCAACAACAACCTCGGCTCAAAAGTGCAGTGAATAATAATGTTGCATACATATAATAATGGGGGCTTATCTCTAACCAGTGTCTGCTCAGTTAATAAAGTCTAGCTGGGGTATCAAGGCAGGGCAACAATGGGCGAGCATGCGGCTCGTAGCCTAACGTTGTCCGAAGGTGGTATAATGAAGATTACGTTATATGACGGGGATGCTCTCTGGATAAATCTAGGTCTCTAGTACCTAGTTCTATCCTGGCGATCCCTCAGAAGTCAACACAAAGAGGCAGCACTATGTTGTGAGGGATAGGCTATGGCCCTCTCACACCACAGCGCTGTGCTCGCAAAGTAAACCCACCCGAAGACAACTTAGGCTCCCACAGTACCTGTCGATGTCGTGCAGGGCTTAGCTAACACTGCACACATCGGAGACAACGACACAGTAACCTTACCCCTAGTCTAGCTTTAGATAACCAAGCAGAATCACTCAACACCTTGCCAGGGAGACATATACCGGTCTACAACCTTCCCGAGAGAGGACACACACGGAAACGTCCGTCTCTCCAACCTCAATAAAGCATAATACCTCCTTAACCTAATACAGGGAAATATCTGAGAGTTTCGTGTACAATACGACTGGTCGACGGTGAACGTCTATGCTGAAACCAGAAGGGATGTTGAGTTTAATAAAGATTAGAGAATGAGAAAGGAGAAGTCGAGAGAGAGAAATAGTATGCAAAGTGGCGAGTATGGGGGACAGAATTGCAAAGGATATAGGCGGTACGCGTGTCAGGCAAGCTCTGAGCTGGTAAAAAACATGAGGCCGCGACGGGAAGGGACTAGTTGACCACCCGGCCGCCAACGCCGTCAGCGCCCAAGCGAGCCGCGTGATAGCTCACATCGCTGCCGGGTGTACCCTCTCACCCTCTCTCGCTCGCCTCCCACACAAGCAACATTTATATTATAGCAAATATAAAATATAAGGCGCGGTCACAGACCAAAACAAAGATCATTTCTAGACTGTCTGTGGCAACACAACACTAATGACATAAAGCAGATCATTCTAGGACAACTGTAGCCCATCCCCCCATCCTGGCGAGCGCTAGCGAGCTGCAATGCCCCACGCAACCATTCTGCCAACGCCGGGAGGCGTCACACCCCCCCCCAAGATATGGGACACTCAACCATGGGCCCATATCTGAACAGACAGAATGTCGCTAGAATCTGCCACTCCTAACCACTCTGCCACTCATGGAATGCAAGCTCAGTCTCCTAAAAAAAAAATACATCAACTATCGTATAAATACGATAGAATATGACTCTTTTGTGATCTCTTATGTCTCTGTGACGTCACGATCTCTCCTACAGCACGACGTAGGACGAGTAGATCGTATATTATAAGATTGTAAATAAGTTAAGTTATAAAAGGCCTAATATGCTATTAAGCAATATTGCCATGGTCTTATGTAGTATATATGAATTTATCGTATATATTAATATAATTTATCGTATAGAGCAACCTAAATGCGGTACGATAATTTGGGCTCCTGGCGGTTTGCCAAGGCAGCAAGGTGTGCTTTACAGGTACGCCAGAGCCTTCACGAACACCAACCAGTTAACATCTAATTTTCTGCCCTCAGTTGATCGTGCTTTTGTGCCTGTAATCACAATACACACACACTCAGCTACACCACCAAGACGCTCTCATCGACATCATGACTGACTGATAGATAAGCATACATTATATAATCATGTCCATTCCCATGTAATCATTTATTCTTTCTTTAACTTGACTTGTGTCTTGGGACCGAAGTCTCGTTCCCCATTGTCCACCACCATATTGGGTAAACGTTCTCCCTTGCCTCATTGCCACGTGGAACTATTGGTGAGTTAATTCCTGGCTAATATTAACCCTTATAACCTTACCCTATATATACATTTGTTATGTGAGACCTTTGGATATAAATTAGGCTTGTTTCAGATTGAATTCAATTTAGATATAGAGTAGTTTTCATTTAGATTGATTTTATTTGATTCATTATAGCTTAGTAATATTTAACTTCCATTGATAGTTTACCACATTGGTGCCCAGACCCGGGAATTAGCTACCAGTAAGGGATTTTAAGGCAATGAACAAGGGGACATATAACAGGATGCAGGAACAACTCTATGATAAACTGGCAAGGCTAGCCAAGCGATGGTTAGAGCCGGAATGCAGGGTCACATCGTTGTGCCTGCCTAAGTCCTGCATCCCACCCATCATCTTTCCCCAGTAATTTTCTTTTCCGTTTCGGACTTCCTGTGACTATTATGACCTGACCTAACATTTTTTCTTGTTCAATATGATCCATTAGTAGGTATTGCTATTTAGTGTACTATTTTTTCTCCATAACATAGAAGTCCGCCGGTTGGCATCTCTTAATTAGACTATTATTTGGCCGTTGTTTTTGTAACTTAACATTTAAATACATAGCCTATAGGCTCGCATGCAAAATGGATAAAAACGATAAAGAGACACCGTCTAGTGGGGTGCTGTTCAAGGCCCCTAAAAATCAAAGGGCGGGACTTCGGGGAGTATTAAATAGGCTAATAGTGGACTTAAACACTTTCATCACTACTGCTGATCTAGAGGAATTGGAGGCCAGATTAGATAACGTCCAGGCAACCCACGGTCGTATTACGGCTCTGAGTGAGGTGATTGTGGCTGACATGTTAGAGGAGGACGAGATAATTACAGAATGTGATAATCGCGCCCTCTATGACGAACCTGTCTTTAGGGCGAAGCGCCTATTACAGCGTGCTGTCACAAATAAGAAGGGAGGTGATAATGAGGCCCATAGAAGGGCTGACCCTAAACAGACTGTACACCTCCCAAAGCTCAATCTTCCTACATTTGGGGGCAAGTTAACCGAGTGGTTAGCCTTTTGGGACGTGTTTCGATCTGCGGTTCATGAATCCTCTTTGGATAATGTCCGCAAGTTTTACTATCTAAAGGGACAAATGGAAGGAGAGGCCTTACATTTAATAGAGGGTTTTGCAGTAGTGGGTGGTAGTTATCTTGAAGCGGTACACTTATTAGAGTCCACATACGGGGATAGAGAGCAGTTGAAAATGGCCCATGTCGTTGCCTTGTTGGGGCTCGCAGAACCACAGTACAAGGTTGATGAGTTGACAAACTTCAGGGCAAATATGGAGTGCCATACTCGATCGCTAGACACCCTAGGGCTTACCACGCAGGAAATGATAGTCATTATCTTGCGGCAGAAGCTTCCTATGGCAATACTTGATAAGGTAAGATCATTTGAACTGGGGGAGTTCAAAACTCAGTTCAGCAAGGAGATCAATAATCTACAGTTGAACAAAGGGAGAATGTATGTGTCGGGAGGGAGTGAGAATGTGGAGAAGAGGGGAACAATAAGCATGACAGTGGGGACTAAAGTAAAGAAAGAGGGTGTGTATAAGATACCTGCTCAGATTCTATGTAAGCTATGTAACAACAAACATAAATGGAGTTTCTGCATAAAATACCCAACAAATGAGACAAAACTAGCACAGGCGAAAAGATTGAAGCTAGTGTAGGTTGTCTAAGTGGGGAACATGGTAAGCAGGGACAATGTACTGCTACATACTTAAGGCCCTGTCGCCACTGCAAAGGACATCACTTTGATAAGTTGTGTCCTACAGCAGATAAAGTCAAAGACGTCAAAACAGAGGGTACTACAACTGTGACACTAGGTAGCACGCAAGACACCACTATATTGCCCACAATACAGATTCCCATGGAAGGTAATGACGGTAACAAAGTTTGTCGGGTACTTCTAGATCAAGGGTCTCAACGTTCCTTTATAAAGAGGTCCGTACTAGTGGGACTGAAGCACCGAATCGTAGGGGCTGAGACTCTTCGATTACAGGGCTTCACAGGGGTTACTGATAAACAAGACTACGAGATAGCGGAGATTTCATATTTCTATCGTAAAAACCGGTACTTTATGACTTGTATCGTAGTAGACACCCTACCAGAATATGTATCTGTGGGTGTGAAGAAGGTGGAACACGCATTACGTAGCAAAGGGGTTAACTTGTCAGATCCCATGGGAAATCAGAGTGAGGTGCATGTTCTACTTGGTGTAGATCATTATTATGAAGTAGTATACCCTGGATTTAAAAAGATGTGTGGTGTAGTTTTAATCCCCACTAAATTTGGATACTGCATGAGCGGAAAGGTGCATACTACACAGTCAAAGGTCCTGGTCGACACGGTCTCGATATATAGAGTCAATGTAACCGCGGCAGAGGAGTTGGGAAGGGAGGATTCCCAACCTAGTGACCCTAAGATGGCTGCCGAGTTCGACCTGGAACGACTGTGGAGATTGGATCACATAGGCATTAATCCTATGGAGACTGATTATGACTCGGAAGTTGCGCTACAAAGGTTTGACGAGTCTGTGTGCTACTGTGCCTCAGACAAGCAATATAAAGTTAGTTTACCCTGGAAGAACAGTGAGATAAGCCTGCCTACCAACTATGGTTTGGCATTAGGTCGCTTGCGCGCATTGCAGCGGAAATTGTATAACGAACCGAGCACGCGCCAGGCGTATGACGATGTATTTCGGAGTTATGAGGATAGGGGCTTTATAGAGAGAGTCGATGTCAGGGAACCGTGTAAGAAGGGTAGGGTTCACTATCTGGCCCATCATGGGGTAAAGAAAGACAGCGTCACCACACCCATACGGGTGGTGTATGACTGTTCTGCCCACCAAGGACAACAACCCAGTCTAAATGACTGCCTGTTGACAGGTCCGTCCATGGTGTCGGACCTGTCCCAACATCTATTGCGGTTTAGGCTGGGGAAGTATGCCTATACCAGTGACATCGAGAATGCATTCTTGATGGTCAAGCTAAAGGAGGAAGATAGAGATGTTACCCGCTTTCTTTGGTTCGGCGACATTAGCGACTCTGAAAGTCCCATCATAATATACCGTTTTCGGGTTGTACTCTTTGGGGCCACTTGCTCGCAGTTTTTGTTAAATGCCACAATCAGAAAACATCTAGCGGACACTCATGAGGACACAAGTAAACTATCTCGCGGATTATACATTGACAATTTGCAGGGTACTAGCGATAGTCAAAATGATTTGTTATATGCATACTGGCAAGCACGCAGATTGTTTGCGGATGCACATCTATTTCTCCGCGAGTGGGTTACTAATAGTGAAGATCTTCAGAGTTTAATACAGGTGGATGGTACGGCATCTCTTAACCAGGAAAAGTCCAGAAATTTGGGGATGATCTGGCAACCTAAACATGACATACTAACTTTTCAAACAAGGTCTTTCGCTCAGCAGACAGGAGCGCACACCAAAAGAAGTCTGTTGAGCAAAGTTGCGCAATTTTTTGATCCTTTGGGTCTAGCATTACCTGTTACCATAAGAGCTAGGATTCTAATGCAGGAAGTTTGGAGACGTAAGATAGGATGGGATGACAGTTTGCCCGAGGACCTGAATGACCAAGGGACATTGTTGTTGAATGAATATGCCATCCTATGTACTAAACCTATACCTCGTAAAGTGGCGGCGTTCGGTGACGTTACGTTACACACGTTTTGCGATGCTAGCGCCACGGCATACGGGGTAGCCATATATGTTGTTACTTCATTTGGGGCACATTTAGTTACAGCCCGGGCCAAGGTAGCCCCGGTTAAAAAGGTAACTATCCCTAAAATGGAATTGACTGCCATGCTGCTATTAGCACGTCTGGTGCAACATGTACGCGCAGCATACGAGAGCGAATTAAATATTGAAATCGTTCATGTATGGTGCGATAGTCAGGTCGCACTCAACTGGATACATAGCAAGAAGTCTCTGCCAGTTTATGTGCGGAATAGGGTAGATGAGATTAGAGCCCTTTTGCCAGACGTTGCTTATCATTATGTAAATACAAAGGAAAACCCTAGTGATCTCATAACTAGGGGTATAACGGCTAGCCAGTTAATGAAGTCCGAATTGTGGTGGCATGGTCCAAAGTGGCTGCTCCATAAAAGTGAATGGACGATATGGCATGCTGTTGGTGAGGGACTTCTGCCACTGGAAACAGTGGCAGTTACAGCCCAACCAAATGAGCCACCGGGTCCTATCATGAAGTGGGCAAGATTCGGTGACTATAATAAACTAGTCAGAGTTGTAACTTGGGTGTTGCGATATGTATCCAATCTCAAGCTTAAAGTAACGGGCCAACTCTGCAACAGGGGTCACAACATTGATGCTCGTGAATTTAAAGCAGCTGAAGTAACTTTGATCAAATGGGTTCAAGTAGAAACCTTTTCCAATGAATTAGAATCCTTGAAAAGCTCGAATAAGACATTAATGCCTAATATAGTGCGTCAACTACGGTTGCACCTAGACAATGGCCTCATCAGGTGTGAGGGTCGCCTGAAGTGGTCGGGTGTACCAGACGGCACAAACCGACCTATACTTATGCCAACAAGACATCACGTTACTGATCTATTGATCATACGTGCACATAGGGAAGTAAAACACTACGGAGTATGTCATATTATATCAAATTTACGTCTCACATGGTGGATACCCGGAGTTCGACAAGTAGCTCGACGCGTAGTGAGAAAGTGTGTAATATGCCAGAGACTAAAGGGTAAACCATATGCAACTGGACCAGCTCCACCTCTACCTGAATGCCGTGTAAAGCACGTAGAACCTTTCCAAGCGGTAGGATTAGATTACACAGGGGCATTGAAGACGAGGGAGCATGAGAAGGTTTATATATTATTGTTTACCTGTGCGACGTCTCGAGCGGTACACCTAGAACTATGTGATAATATGTCTAGCGAAGAATTTATGCTGGCGTTCAGACGGTTTTGTGCCCGTCGTTCATTCCCTCAACTCATTCTTAGCGACAATGCTCCCACTTATGTCCAAGCATCAAAATATCTAAAGGATATGAGTAGTGATCCTACTGTTATCACTTTTTTGGGAGAGAAGAAGTGCGAATGGAGGTTCATTCCAGTTAAGGCACCTTGGTTTGGTGGAATGTGGGAACGATGTATCGGCATAGTAAAGTCAGGACTAAGAGCGGTTGTAGGACGTGCTCTATTAAAGAAAAGTGAGTTGACGACAGTCCTCACAGAGATAGAGGCAGTCGTGAATGATCGCCCGCTTACATATGTGTACACCGACCTGCAAGAACCACTACCATTAACGCCAGCTCACTTGCTATATGGAAAACCATTGACTGCGTTTCCATCTGATTTTCAGTCCATAGTAGAGTTAGAGGATCCCTCGTTGTACTCTGAGGTAGCGGTGTCTAAGAGATACCAGTATATATCCAGGATAATCGAGGATTTTAGGAAACGGTGGATTAGTGAATATCTGCTAGCATTGAGGGAAAGGAGTGTTACTCCCTCTGGTAGACCAACGGCACCTACAGTTGGTGAAGTTGTTTTAATTAAAGAAGATAGTCCTCGTTTATACTGGAAATTAGGCCGCGTATTGGAGGTATACAAGGGGGCAGACTCTGTAGAGCGGGTGGCGCTATTGAAGACAGCCACTGGAACTACTGTTCGTCCTATCGCACGTTTGTACGCTTTGGAGCTCGATTTCGCATTGCAATCTGAAGCTCCACCTGTTATTGCTGGGTCCGAGGATTCTCAAAGGAACGACTCACCTCTTACTGATGGTGATCATGCTCGGACCGGGACGCGTCCCAGACGCGCTGCTGCTGGCGCCGTCGACTTGTGGCGTCAGAAGATAGCCTCTGGGCAACTTTAGGTTTAAGGTGGGGTTCAGGTCTTTTTTGTGGGGGGAGTGTATCGTATAAATACGATAGAATATGACTCTTTTGTGATCTCTTATGTCTCTGTGACGTCACGATCTCTCCTACAGCACGACGTAGGACGAGTAGATCGTATATTATAAGATTGTAAATAAGTTAAGTTATAAAAGGCCTAATATGCTATTAAGCAATATTGCCATGGTCTTATGTAGTATATATGAATTTATCGTATATATTAATATAATTTATCGTATAGAGCAACCTAAATGCGGTACGATAATTTGGGCTCCTGGCGGTTTGCCAAGGCAGCAAGGTGTGCTTTACAGGTACGCCAGAGCCTTCACGAACACCAACCAGTTAACATCTA
Organism: Lithodes maja; assembly: GCA_037953745.1. NCBI lineage: Eukaryota > Metazoa > Arthropoda > Malacostraca > Decapoda > Lithodidae > Lithodes > Lithodes maja. The sequence goes on along the minus strand of JBAKBP010006701.1, from coordinate 93,568 downwards.
ATTTTCCGCCCTCAGTTGATCGTGCTTTTGTGCCTGTAATCACAATACACACACACTCAGCTACACCACCAAGACGCTCTCATCGACATCATGACTGACTGATAGATAAGCATACATTATATAATCATGTCCATTCCCATGTAATCATTTATTCTTTCTTTAACTTGACTTGTGTCTTGGGACCGAAGTCTCGTTCCCCATTGTCCACCACCATATTGGGTAAACGTTCTCCCTTGCCTCATTGCCACGTGGAACTATTGGCGAGTTAATTCCTGGCTAATATTAACCCTTATAACCTTACCCTATATATACATTTGTTATGTGAGACCTTTGGATATAAATTAGCTTGTTTCAGATTGAATTCAATTTAGATATAGAGTAGTTTTCATTTAGATTGATTTTATTTGATTCATTATAGCTTAGTAATATTTAACTTCCATTGATAGTTTACCACATCAACATTTATATATAAAACAAATCTTATCACCCTTCGCAAATATAATACATTAATTCATAACATTGTGCTCCCAGAGCGAGCTTTAAGAAGCACAGCCTACTGAGGGAAAATCATCTGCACTCAGTACTCAGCTACAATATTATCTTAAAATTAATTATCAAAAAGAAAGTTTTTATTTAATTTTTCATATTTTATTTTAATGTTGTTTTTGGCGGCTACTATAGATGTAGCCTAATTTTCTTCGAATCAAAGCCAACAACTCCTGCCCTGCGACCCTACGCTGATGCTACACACGCGAGTCAACAAGCACCAGCGCAAAAAATACACCGCGAGCCTAGACAGGAGGCTATACCAACATACTGTGGTAGCCTACCCCGGATACTCCACCCGCGACAAACAGTCCGCAATCACATTCTCACAACCGGCAATATGGCGAATGTCTAAGTTGTACTCTTGCAACATGAGCGACCATCTGGTCAGCCTCATATTCCGGTTGTGGAATTGATTGAGGAATTTAAGCGGGTGGTGGTTGGTATACACTACCACGACTGGCCCATAGGCAGGAACATAGACCTCAAAGTGTCTGAGCGCTAACACGATTGCCAACAGTTCCTTTTCAACAACCAAATAGTTTTTCTGTGCTGAATTAAATTTCTTTGAAAAGAAACTGACGGGATGCTCAAGACCTTCCTCGTCTGTCTGCAAAAGTACGGCACCAGCTCCTACTCCGCTGGCATCAGTCGCCAACTGAAATGGTCGTTCAAAGTCCGGGGCCCTGAGGATAGGGTGAGTGCATAAAAGGTGTTTAACTACTCGAAACGCCTGCTCACACTCAGGTGCCCAGCGGAACTTTTTATCTTTGGCTAGTAAATCTGTCAAAGGAGCTAACACAGTAGAATAACCTCTTATAAAGCCGCGGTAATACCCAATCATGCCCAAAAATCTCATGATCTGCCGCTTGGTGGTCGGCCTGGGGAACAAGTCGATAGCCTGTATCTTCTGTTGGGACGGGCTCACCTGCCCTAACCCAACCACAAACCCCAGATACTGCACCGTGGCTTGCACAAAGTCACACTTGCCCAGATTAACCACCAAGCCTGCTTTACTAAGTTGACTAAATAAGGCTTATATGTGCTCACAGTGACTTTGGAAATCGTTGTCATAAATGATCACGTCATCAAGGTAGACAGTACAGTTTGGGATGTCTGCTACGATGTCGTTCATTAAGCTCTGGAAAGTGGCCGGTGCATTTTTCAGACCATATGGCATCACGTTGCAACGGTAAGTACTGCCATCCACCACAAACCCGCACACCTCTTTAGCCCGCTCAGACAGTGGTACTTGCCAGTAGCCTTTGACGAGGTCTACCTTGGTCAAGTACCTTGCTTTCCCGATCTTATCCACACTGTCATCCACCCGGGGAAGAGGATATGCATTGGTGGGGGTCAACCCGTTCAACCGCCTAAAGTCAATGCAGAACCGAACTTTTCCATCAGGTTTGGGCTGCAGAGTGACAGGAGAAGTCCACCGTACTGCCCCCTTCTCGATCAAACCTCTCGCCAGCATATACTCCAGCTCATCCCTGAGCGCTGGGAGTTTAATGGGTGGCACCCGATAAGGTATCGACTTGAAGGGGCGGTGCTCTCCTACATCGACGTCATGCACCGCTTGAGTAGTGAGGCCTGGGTGCTCGGCAAATACAGTGGGGTATGAATCGAACAGGCTCTGCACTGCCACCTGCTGTTCCTCCGGCAGGTGTGCCAGAGCATCATGCGCACATTGGCTCGAATTCCCCGCCCACTGATCAGCCGAGACATGACAATCCCAGTTATCATCCACCTGATCATTGCTGCCCCCCTCTCCTTCTCCACCATGACCGAAGCAGGTCAACACAGGGACAGCTAGTGACTCAGGTGGGCGCCTCACATACTCCTTCAACAAATTAATGTGGCATAGTTGGTTACGCTTCTTCCGGTCTGGAGTGGCAACGAGGTAATCTAGATCGGAGACCTTTGACACCACCCGATAAGGCCCAGTGTACTTGGCAGCCAGAGGATGACCTGCCAAAGGCAACAGGACCAACACCTCTTGACCTACCTGAAACTCCCGGAGTTTCGCCTTAGTATCGTACCTGTCCTTCATACGGCCTGCGAACTCACCAAATTACGCCCGGCCAGCTTCAGACTTCTAAGCATTCTCTCTCTGCTCTCGAGGACGTATCTCAACATAGAACATGGCTTAGCGGTACCCTCCCAAATCTCCTTCACCATGTGGAGAGGGCCCCTCACCTGATGCCCGAAAACAAGCTCATTCGGACTGAAACCGAGACTCTCTCCAGGTACTTCTCTTGCCACGAACAAAACATACGGCAGACCAAGGTCCCAATCCTTTCCGTTCTCTGCGCAATAACATCGAAGCATGCTTTTCAGCGTGGCGTGCCACCTCTCCAACACCCCTTGACTCTCCGGGTGATACGCAGAAGAGACGACAGTGCTGATGCCATGCTGAATCATAGTTTGTTTGAACAGATTAGAGGTAAAATTAGAACCTTGGTACGATTGCACCTCTTGCGGGTAACCATACCGCGAGCAATACAAGAGCAGGTTCCGGACAACAGTTTTCGCCGTGCCATTTCTCATTGGATATGCATCAGGATAACGAGTGGCCACATCCATGATAGTTAATAGAAATTTATTACCGGCACTAGTAGTGGGTAGGGGTCCGACCATATCAATGATGACCTTACTGAAGGGCGGTCCACTGACAGGAATGGGGTGCAACGGGGCTCTCGGAATTGTTTGGTTAGGTTTTCCAACCCTCTGGCACGTATGACACCTTGCTATCCACATCTGACACGTCTAGATTTAATTTTCCAGGTTATCAACTGCTCCAAAATTTCAGACCTAAAGGAGGTGTATGTTACTTCGCAAAATCTGAAATTGCCCTGGAGGAGGTTACTAGTTTCAATTGTCCCTATTTTGATCACTCTATATACAAATTTATTTCTGCTGGTAAATTTAAATACATATGTTGCATCTACCGTTCCCCAAATACTCCTCCAGAGCAAAGTCTTTTTGATTCTCTGTCCTCACAACTCAGTGTCCTCAACTTAAATGCTTCTTCTGAAATCATTGTGTTGGGTGATTTTGATGTCCATAATGTTGAATGGCTCACTCATTCAGCCAGGACTGATGATGCTGGTCTTGAATGTGAGCTATTTGCAGACTCATTTAATCTCACTCAACTAGTCAACCAACCCCCCCGTGTACCAGATAATCCTAATCATAATTCCCACCTACTGGACTTATTTTTAACAACTAATTCAGAAAATTATGATGTTACAGTGAGGTCCCCGCTTGGATCTTCTGATCACTGTCTGATACAGGCCACCTGTCTATCACCTACCACACCTTCCCACTCTGAACCTGTTTTGGTGACTAAATGGCATTACGATAGGGCAGACTGGGAGTGTCTTCAAGGTTTCTATATTGATATTCCTTGGACCTCTTTCTTTTCTAATGATGCACACACCACCTTGAGCCACATACAAAATTTTGTAAAAATTGGAATGGAAACTTTTATTCCTCATCAAAAGTACAGTAAAAGATCTAATTCACCTAAATGGTTTGACCATAATTGTGCTTGAGTAACTGAACAAAAAGCAATAGCCTACAATGCATACACAAGATCAAAAACACATGAAGCCTTTAATTACTTTAGAAACATCAGAAATCATGCCAAAACTGTATTAAACCCAACTAAATCAAACTTTCTCCACAAGCAGGCAAATAAACTTCTAAATAATCCAAATGATAACAAAATATTTTGGTCTACTCTTAACTCATTCAAATCCAACTTCACTACTGCTTCATCCATTCCACCATTAAAATCTTCGACTGGCAATCTTGTAAGTGACCCACGAGGTAAAGCTAACCTTCTTGCGGATATTTTCTCCACCAACTCAACCTTAGATGAAATAAATCAAGATGTCCCTGTACTTAATTTTAATTCACCTGAAATTCCCTCACTTAAGATCCACACCAGACATGTCAAAACTATTTTGCAGAATCTCTCAGTAGATAAGGCTCCTGGTCCAGATGAAATTCCTCCAATAGTACTTAAGAATTGCTCCTTGGTGCTCGCTCCTGTATTGGCAAAATTTTTCCGTCTGTGTACTCATACCTCTTTGCTGGTTCAAATGACGTCATGCGCACCAGATCCGAAGAGTTGATGGAGAAATATCGCAAGATGATCCAGCACTACAAAAACAAGTCAAGGAATATCATCATCTCAGGCATTCTCCCCAAGATCGACGCACCTGAAAAATTCTACGACAAGGCCTTCAGCACAAATAGCCGACTAAAATATTTGTGTCTGAGGGAAGAAGTTGAATTCATCAACCTCTGGGACAAGTTCTACAACCAGCCTACTCTGTTCCACAAGGATGGCACTCATCTAAACCCTGTGGGTTCAACACGCATGGGTCGTCTCCTACACGAAGCAGTCCGCAGCCATGGATAAAAAAACGCCATCCGAGTAGAAGCAGCAGTGACATAAATCATCCGACGCCAAGCAAAAAACAGAGGCAACCGAGGACCACCAGCGATAAGGACCGAAGACAGCGAGGACCGAGGACAGCCATGAACATAAATGTAGATCCGACAAGAACCAAAAATATTATTAAAGAGCGTTCCGTGAGTTCTAAAATAACAAATTTAAAGGTTTTCTATGCAAACGCTCGTAGCATACGCAATAAATTTTCAGATTTAGAGGAGCTAGTGTTTACAGAAAATTATGATGTGATTGGCATAACAGAATCTTGGCTCAATACAGAAGATAGAGACTTTTTAGCAGAGTATTCACTTCCCGGTTATGTAATGTTTGAGAAAAGCCGAATAAATCGAAATGGAGGTGGCGTTTTACTTTATATCAAAGAAAGTCTTAACCCTACCCTCTTGTCAAAACCTCAAATTGTGAACGTCGACACATCTTTTGTGCTAATAAAGAATAATAAAGGTACAAAAATAATACTTGCGTTAATATACAGACCTCCAGCTCAATCAGTGCAAACTGACCAAGAAATTTACGAACAAATTGCAGATGTAAGTAACTCACAAGATACCGTAATTTTTGGCGACTTTAATTTACCTGTGACCAAGTGGGGCGATACTCTTACTTCACACTCCGGACATGACTTGTATACGAACTTGCAAGAGAGTTCGCTTTATCAATTTGTTCGAACGCCGACCTATGGTACTAACGTTCTTGACATTGTACTTGCAACAAAAGAAGAATTGATAGAGAATTTGAATGTTGGTGTTGAATTCAGTAACAGCTACCATCGTACGATAACTTTCACTTTAAAGTTTACTAGTAACGAACCAAATAGTAGCATCGAAAAAGTCCCTAATTTCAAGAAAGCAAACTTCCATAAACTTAGCGCTATGTTTAAAGAAACTGACTGGAGCTTTTTAATTAACAATAACGACATAAATACATCTTGGAAGTTATTCGAAACCACTTACCTAAAAGCAGTGCAAGACTGCATACCATCGAAAATACGGTGTCCAGGCCATAATAATAAGCCCAAATGGTGGAATAAAGGTATTTCAAACTGCCTGCTTGCTAAAAAATTTGCTAATGATAGATTAAACTCCTCACAAAATGACGAAGAACGGGTGAAATTTGTAGAGCTACAACGCAAAGCCAAAAAGTTAACTAAGCAAAGTAAAAAGACCTTAGAGTTACATATTGCGAATCAAAGTAAAACAAACCCGAAAGAATTCTATAGTTATATCAGAAAGAAAAAAGTAGTTACTTCAACTGTTGGACCGTTAGTCGATGAAAATGGAGAATACACCAAAGACGAAGTACAAATGAGTAATGCCCTCAATACCTTCTTTGCATCAGTTTTTACAACAGAAGACCTCAGTGATATCCCTACACCATCGCCAATTCAGATTGATAATTCAGATGTTCTAAGCAATATCACCATTACAGAGAGAGAAGTATTGAATTGTTTAGATAAACTCAAGGTAAATAAAACGCCTGGACCTGATACAATCTCGCCTAGAGTTCTAAAGGAAGCTAAGGATGAGCTCTCCAAACCACAGAGATTACTATTCAATAAATCCTTGCAGTCTGGAACTATGCCTGATCAGTGGAAGCTAGCCAACATAACACCGATATTAAAAAAAGGCAGCAAATCCCTACCCAGTAACAATCGTCCAATTAGCTTAACCTCAGTTGTATGTAAAATGCTAGAAACGGTCATACGAGACAGACTCGTAAATCACTTAGAGGAAAATAACATACTTAAAGATACTCAACACGGCTTTCGTAAAAAAAGTTCCTGTTTAACAAACCTCTTAGACTTCTTCCACGATATCCTCAACCTCTACGATGAGAGTAAAGCTGTAGATATTATATACCTTGATTTTTAAAAGGCCTTTGACAAAGTTCCCCCACAAACGTTTACTGGTAAAACTAAAAGCGCATGGAATACAAGACGGTGTGTTGAAATGGATAGAAAATTGGCTCACCAACAGAAAGCAAAGAGTAGTCATAAACGGTAAGGCATCTAAATGGACCAATGTAAGCAGCGGGGTACCCCAGGGATCGGTACTAGGACCAATTATCTTTCTAATTTACATCAACGACATAGATGAGGGTCTCACCTGTACAATCTCAAAATTTGCTGACGACACAAAAATTGCAAATAGCAAAAGAACAAGTTGACGATATGCAACACAATCTAGATAAATTTTCATGTTGGGCCCAAATTTGGCAAATGAGTTTCAATGCGGATAAATGTAAAGTACTACATATCGGATACCTAAATGAGAAAGCAAACTATTCGATGAATGGCACTCAGCTTAAGAATGTAAACAGAGAAACCGATCTGGGAGTAACAATATCGAGTAACCTAAAACCGAGTCAACAATGTTCAGAAGTTGTTAAGAAGGCAAACAAAATAATTGGCTTTATAGGCAGGTCATTTGAGCATAAATCCAAAGAAGTTATCCTAACCCTTTACAATTCCTTAGTCCGCCCTCTTCTGGAATACTGCGTTCAATCCTGGTGCCCTTATTACCAAAAAGATATAAACAAGCTAGAACGAGTTCAACGTAGAGTTACCAAAATGATACCTAGCCTAAAGAACAAACCATACAAGAGCGTCTTAGAGAATTAAATCTATTTCCTTTAACCCGTCCAGCCCCGGCTAGTTTTGTAATGTTTGTTCACCAGAACCCGGCCGGTTTTCAAAAAATGGTTTTATTCCAGAAACAATAGCGAATGGGTTAGGAATGAAAGAAAAACCACGAAAAACCGCTCAAAAAGCTTAAAGAATGGTCCTACAGAGCCCCCGAAAACGTATTTTACAAGAGTAAAAAATTTAAGGCAATTACCCCAAAAAACCAGGTTATTGCGCGCTCACGCGCACGCACGTGGACTTTGAGAGTTTTCAACCATCGGCACGGTTGCGTGGGATACGTACACAGTTCCCTTACAAATCTGAGCCCTCTTGAGTGGCTACACCTGAGGTTACGGTCGGCGCAATTAGGGTGACGCGCCAGGAGCGTCTCTGGGGCGGTGCGTTACATACATCGCCGACGCGTCAGGCGCGTCGCTGGGGCTGTACGGGTTAACCCAGCGCAGATTAAGAGGTGACTTAATTCAAGTGTTCAAAATCATCAAAGGCATCGACAATATGAACTGTAGTAAGTACTTCATTATCGACCAATCTAATTACACGCGGGGAAACGGTTGCAAAATTATTGGTAAATCTTTTAACTAGCACGAATCTACGAATTTCTTCTTCAATCGAGTTGTCAACTTGTGGAATGGGCTTCCCCGAAACGTTATAGACTGCATCACCGTCGATTCATTTAAACTCCGCCTAGAGAAATATCTCGCATCAAACCTGCGACTGACTGCGTTTGTAAATGAATAACTTTATTTTATCCCCCCCTCAGTTACTAACCCATCTGTCCTCTACTAACTTCCTAATCCTGCCACGGACATTAGTTCCAGGGCAGTAATTTCCTTTCCAATGTTCCCTTACCCACTCTAACCACTGTTTGGACACTTGATCCTCAGTGTTTTGGAGGACAAGCAACCTAGAATGGTCACTAGATCTGTTGTTGCTTGATTTCCTTTGTACTCCTTTGTACTCATGCTTCCCAGTACCCTGGAAAGAAGCAAACATCCATCCAGTTTCTAAAAAAGGTGCCTCTTCAGATCCATCAAACTACAGACCAATAGCTATAACTTCCACTCTTGGTAAAGTCTTTGAAATTATATTAAATAATCACATAATTAAGCATCTTGAGAATAATAAATTAATCAGTGATAGGCAATATGGTTTTAGACGATGTCGATCAACTGCAGACATTCTTTGCCTTCTTACGCATCAAATCAACCAAGCTACAGACCAACATGGTGAAACACATACAATAGCACTGGAAATATCAAAGGCATTTGATAGAGTCTGGCATCAATCCTTATTGTCGAAGATGTCATACTACGGCCTTGCATCATTAGTTCCACTAATTTCTTCTTATCTTCATAACAGAAAAATATGTGTAATGGTAGATGGCCTTTATTCTCAATTTCACTCAATAAATGCTGGTGTTCCCCAGGGATCAGTTTTGGCCCCAACTCTGTTCCTCATTCATATCAATGATATGAACCACTCGTAATCCAATACATTCCTACGCAGATGACTCAACACTCCACAGTTCCTTCACATTTACCAATTCTTTCACCCAACCCGATCTTATAAATTCAAAAATAAACACTGCAATTTCTCTGAACCAGGACCTTTCTAGAATTAATGAATGGGGACAACAGAATCTAGTTTCCTTTAATGCACAGAAAACCAAGTACATTCAATTTTCTAACCGACAGAATCTCACTGACTCTCATATATTTTTTAATGATGTAAATATTCCCACTTCTCCTAGTATTGACATTCTCGGTGTAACATTAACTACTAACTTGAGCTGGACACATTATGTTAGAAGCATTGCTAAGAATGCCTCTAAAAAACTGGGACTCCTGTACAGAGTTCGAGAATTCTTCACTGCCGAGCGGTTGGCCATAATATATAAAAGTCATGTGCGTTCTCAGATGGATTACTGTTCACCTCTGTGGAGTGGAAGTTGAGTGGTTGCATTGAGACAGTTGGACAAAATTCAAAATAAAGCTATTAGATTAATCAATAACCCTGCAATCACACAGGACCTTCCTACATTATCCATATGAAGAAACGTTGCATCCCTTGCATTATTCTTCAGATATTTTCACAGCAATTGTTCCGAGGAACTTGCTTCAATTGTGCCGCCTCTCCACATCTTTCCCCGTAGAACTAGGGCAGCTGAGAGCGCCCATGAATTTACACTTTCTCCTCCACAATGCAGAACTTCTGCTTATCAAAATTCATTTATCCCTAGAACTACTACTCTTTGGAATTCACTTCCCTCGAGTTGCTTTCCACAAACTTACAATCTACAAAAGTTTAAATCCAGTTGTTACAAACATTTTATGAATGGAGGATGCCTTTAGGCACATGGACCTTTTTGTTTTATCTGTGTGTTTCCTTCCTCCTTTCATTGTCTCTTAAAAAAAAAAAAAAAAAAAAAAAAAAACGATCATAAATAATAAGGGCTCTGTCTTTAGTCGGCCACCCCCAGACAAACAAATTGGGTATGTGCCGGAGTACATATATAGATAGATAGATAGATAGATAGATAGAACATTATAATAATATAATAATTCTATAATAATACTATAAATAATACTATCTTAGGAATGCTGTCAACTACAATAATCTACCACCACTGTAGCTGCTGGTACAGTTGTGGACAGGAGTTTCTGAATATATATATATATATGTGTGTGTGTGTGTAAATGTATGTGTGTGTATGTATGTATGTATGTATGTATATGTTTTACATCTCAAGTAGAAAGCTTACAATGTGTGTAAAGACATGTGACATAAAGGTATGACTGATCAACTGTCTGTCTATCCATGTATCTATCTAACCATGTGTTTATAATTATATCCATATATTATCTATCTATCTATACATCTTCCCCCCTGTTCTCCTGTCGTCTCATTACCACTGATTGCCTTTCCTCTCTCTGCCTTCCTTTCTCCTTTATCAGTCAATATTGTACTCCTTTGTACTTCTTTGTATTATCTCTCTCTATCCCCTCGTACGATTGTCTCTATCTCACCATCATCATTTTGTGTTTGAAAGATTATATACATCTCTCTTTAGCGTGTCAGTATATATCTATTATCTACCAAGAACATTTCCAGCTAGTTACTTTAAAGGTTTTATAATTGTATGTATGTATGATCATCTAATATAATTGTTGTGACTAAACAGCACACACACACACACTTGCTGTAAATAATGTATGCGCATTTACTATATGTATGTACAGTATGTGTGTGTGTGTTTTGTGACTATATCACAAACACACACACATGTATATAATTGTGTATACATTAATGTACTGTATATGTGCGTGTTTTAATTGTAACTATCACACAGGTACACACATTTGCTGTACAATATAGTTTGCGCATTGACGTGTGTGTTGTGTGTGGTTTCAAATTAGATGAATTTCGTTTTAGAAAACATATAGGCAAATATTGGTTTGGTAACAAAGTTGTAGATAGGTGAAATAGGCTACCAAGTGCTATAGTGGGATCAATAACGATAGAGAGCTTTACGATAAAATTAGATAGACATAAGGATGGGTTGGGTGTGAGGGGGAACTGCCGGGTGTGGGCAAATAAGCGTTCTACAGATCCCTGTTTTCTGACATCTGACCGTTTTGGTGAGGTCGGTCCTCAGGGTGTTAGTGAGCTGGGCCTATAATTAGGCCTTATAATTAGGGTTGGGTTTCCGAGGATCTGCCTTGTGTGAGCCAATCAGTTTTCTTCAGACTCCCATATCCTTATGTTCTTTTTTTCTTACAGTCTATGTACAGTATATACTCAGGCACATATCCCATAGTTGGGGTGTATAATTATATACAGGGTGTCCACAAAACAGACATGCCAAACTTCAGGATTAGGCTAGGACATAATATAATATTCTAAGCATAGAATCTACTATAAGCTAAATTCCAAATTGAACACGTACAGAGATATCGCCTGTTGAAAATGGCATTTCCTTAATTATTTCCACATAAGGCTGCCTTATCTGTTCTAGAGCCTACCACAACCCATCTAACTGCAATTATTCTACCATTTTAATATCAAGAACATTTATTTCTGTAAGTTGCAAAACTATCATATACATATTAGCTCACTTTGGACCTGCTAGAAACTATTTGACATGGAAGAGTCCATTACAATAATGCGGGGGAGAACACTATATATAACCTTCAATACCTCTTTAATGGTTGAGATTTAAAATTATTCTTATGGAACATCTTAGGCTTATAATCATCTATATAATCGTATCCTGGAGTTTGGCAGATTTATTGCGGGACACCCTCTCTCTCTCTCTCTCTCTCTCTCTCTCTCTCTCTCTCTCTCTCTCTCTCTCTCTCTCTCTCTCCTCTCTCTCTCCCTCTATCTCTCTCTTCTCTCTCTCTCTCTCTCTCTCTCTCTCTCTCTCTCTCTCTCTCTCTATATATATATATATATATATGTATATATATATATATATATATATATATATATATATATACAGTATATATATATATATATATGTATATATATATATATACACATCTTGCTTTATTAATTTAATTTCGGATTTCTCAGTTCCATTAATTAATTGTTGTAAGCCTCTCATTGATAGTTTTATTGTTACTGTGCTCTCTCTCTCTCTCTCTCTCTCTCTCTCTCGCTCTCTCTCTCTCTCTCACACACACACACACACTTCACTATTGGGGTAAAAATCTATAAGCGACTAACTTAAAAATGGACATCAAGACGTTCTAATCAACAGTGTCTCAAAGTTTCCCAATCAGTGAATTCAAGTAAGGAAGAGAAGTATAAACTATTGGTCAATATTTGATAGAGTTTCAAAGTTGATCTTATATTTTGTAATATTTAGATTTGGTTCAACACTCTGATATATCGTGTGGTTTATAATTATATATACTATAGTTAATAGAGATAATTTTGTTGGTAGTTGCCATATTGGAGCCATGTATTTTCGTTTGTCCCCTTGTCTATTAAAAATGCCTTCACGTACTTCTTTTAAGCAAGAAATATGCCCAACCAGGCCCTCTTTAAGCTTAATGTGTGCATTTTTTCGATAGGAAAATGTTCTAGCCGAATGCCCATTTCTTCTAAGTTAAAGGCTAGTTATCACTCGCCCCGATTATTATCGACATCTGAATGGTGTGAAACATATTATTATCACCAATCTAATTTGGTTAAAGATCTCACAATCTTCAAACTAATTGAGCAAACTAGGGTAGATCCAAAAACTCCCCCTCGGACCAAATAGGGTGAATTAATTCTTTGACTATCTAAACTCTACAGTGGAACACATGCTATCCATTTCTCCTTTCTCAGAAATTTCTATCTTAGGAGATTTCAACGTTCACCACCGCCAATGGCTCTCCTCTCACACTACTGACCCACCTGGTGAACAAGCCTACGTCTTTTCTATCATAAATGACCTAGAGCAGTTAGTTCAGCAACCCACCCGTATCCCGGATCGCATCGGAGATCGGCCCAACATTCTTGATTTGTTTCTAACTTCTAACCCTTCTTCTTTTACTGTCGATCTTTTCTCTCCTTTGGGCTCCTCCGACCATAAACATATCTCTGTCAACTGTCCTATCTCTCCAGTATGGCCACCCGATTCTCCTAGCCAGCGGCGCTTGTGGCACTTTGGCGCTGCCGACTGGGAGGCTCTCCGGCAGTACTTCTTTGATTTCCCATTGAATGATTTCTGCTTCCGTGGCCGGGACCCTCGGAGAGTGCTGAACGCATTACCGAGGTAATCCTATCGGGCATGGAAGCATACATCCCATTCTCTTTCTCTCAGACTAATGTTAAAAAATCTTGGTTTACTCACGCCTGTTCTGCTGTCCGCAATAGGGAGGAAGCATTCAAACGGTAGCGACGCCTTAAAACTCAAGACTCTCATTCTTCCTATGTTTCTGCACGGAATCAAGCCAAATCTGTTCTTCGACTTGCCAAACACTCTTTCATCAATAATAAATGCACTGAACTATCCAACTCTAGCTCTTCCCAAGCTTTCTGGCATCTAGCTTAAAACCTCTCCAACAATTTCTCTCCCTCGTCTTTCCCTCCCCTGTCCCATTCTGATGGCACAACCATCACTTCTTCCTCTGACAAAGCTAAAGTCTTCGCTCAAACTTTTGCTAGAAACTCCACCTTGGATGATTCCGGTGCTATTCCTCCCTCTCCACCCTCCTCTCTCTTACTTATGCTTAATATCCTAATCTCTTCTAAAGATGTACTTTCTACCCTCTCTGGGCTAAATACTAATAAGGCGTACGGTCCGGACGGTGTTCCTCCTGTTGTTCTCAAAAACTGTGCTTCCGTGCTGACTCCCTGCCTAGGCAAACTCTTTCGTCTCTGTCTATCCTCTAACGTCTTCCCTTCATGCTGGAAGTTTGCTCACATTCAACCTGTCCCATAGAAGGGTGACCGCCCTCAACCCTCCAACTATCGTCCAATTGCTCTCATATCATGTCTTTCTAAAAAAATTGAAACTATTCTTGCTTCCAAATATCTTAAGCATTTCTCTTCTCATAATCTGCTCTCAGATCGCCAGTATGGCTTCCTTAAAGGGTCGCTCTACTGGTGATCTTCTTTCATATCTTACTAACTCTTGGTCATCCTCCTTTCGGGACTTCAATGAGACTTTTTCTATTGCACTAGACATATCAAAAGCCTTCCATAAAGTCTGGTACAAATCTATAACTTCTAAACTACCCTCCTTCGGTTTCTATCCCTCCATCTGTGCCTTTGTCTCTAATTTCCTTTCCGGCTGTTCCATAGCCGCGGTTGTGGACGGCCATTGTTCACTTCCTCACCCTATAAACTCTGGTGTTCCTCAGGGCTCTGTCCTATCTCCTATTCTCTTTCTAATTTTTATAAATGATCTCCTCAACTGTACCTCAATGCCCATCCATTCATACGCAGACGACTCAAACTTACACTACTCCATTAGTTTTGCAGAACGCCCCAGCCTGCAATCCCTCAACGACAAACGTAATGAAGCCATAGAACTCTTAAATTCTGATCTAAATACTATCTCCAATTGGGGCAGAGAAAACCTTGTTACCTTTAATGCTTCCAAAACCCAATTTCTCCATCTATCTACCCGTAAGGAACTCCCAGCGGACTATCCCTTATTCTTCAACAATACAAAAATCAATCCCTCATCTTCTCTAAATATTCTTGGTGTCTCTTTTTCTTCTGCTCTCAGTTGGAAGGACCATATTACCAGTCTTGCTAAGGCAGCCTCCCAGAAGCTGGGTGTGCTCAACCGCCTTAGGGGGTTCTTTTCCCCTGCACAGCTTCTTGCTCTGTACAGGGGCATAGTGCGTCCTTGTATTGAGTATTGTTCACATGTTTGGGGAGGTTCCTCTCACACCACTCTCCTAGACAAAGTTGAAAGGAAGGCCTTTCGTATCATTAACTCCCGTTCACTCACCAACACTCTGCAATCTCTCTCTCTCTGCCGCAATGTTGCATCTCTCTCGCTATTCTATCGTTACTATAATAATCAGTGTTCCTCAGAGCTTTCCCAGTGTATACCACCTCCTTTACGTAGGGCACGTGGTACCCGTCTTGCAACTCAATCCCACCCCTACTCTGTGCAACTCTCCAACCCGAGAGTGAAACGTTACTCTGTCTTTCTTCTACTCAACAGCTGAGCTCTGGAACTCTCTCCCAGAATCAGTCTTTCCCTCTTCCTATGACTTAAATTTCTCAAACTCCGTGTGTCCAGGCATTTTGGCTCTAACGTCCCTTGATTTTGGTACTGTCACTCTTTCAACTATGCGGGAGGCACTCGCTATAGGCAGTTCTGCCTTTGGCTCCCTCAATCACATAAAAAAAAAAAAAAAAAATACATCATCTAATCATTGAATTCTTTACCAAAAAATATTGATTTTGTCGAAGTTTTATTGAGATGTTTGCTGCAATCTCTTCAATCATATAATGGACAGAAATTGGGCTTCTATTGAAGTGTAATGTATATAAAAACAAATTTCATCATATGTATGCCTTTAGAAACATTGATCATAATGATATATTTTTTCAGGAACTAATATGTTGCTATAATGTCCTTTTCTTCAAGATAAATTATTTTATCATTAAACTACCTTTATTAATTTATGTTTTTATGAAGCAAATCACCAACCCCTGATAAAGAACACTTCTAGTATAAGGTTTGCAATGTTAGTCCATAACGTTCAAGAGAGATGCACAATACCTAGAAACAGTTAAAGCAATATATAGTTAAGGAGAGAATTCCATGGCTTAGAAGACTTAACCCATACAGTACCGGTGACATAGTTTTCATTATATTCTGGCAACTATTAGACGATTGTATTCAGCTTAGGATGGACGTCTACCAATGAGAAGGCTACAGACTATCTCAATTCATCCTTTCAGCTGCATACATTCTTCCTAAACTAAATAAAATCGTCTAAATGTAGCCAAATTCAAATAAACAAAGACGTCGCCGGCACAGTAAGGGTTAATCCACTAGAGGAATGGTTGAATTTGTATAATTGTATTGTTCTGTGTTGTAATTTATTGTAATGGTTTGGGGGGGGGGGGGGGGTATATGTATATGTTAACTGTAAGGCCATCTCCTGGTATAGCTGTATATGTTAACTGTAAGGCCATCTCCTGGTATAGCTGTATATGTTAACTGTAAGGCCATCTCCTGGTATAGCTGTATATGTTAACTGTAAGGCCATCTCCTGGTATAGCTGTATATGTTAACTGTAAGGCCATCTCCTGGTATAGCTGTATATGTTAACTGTAAGGCCATCTCCTGGTATAGCTGTATTTGTTAACTGTAAGGCCATCTCCTGGTATAGCTGTATATGTTAACTGTAAGGCCATCTCCTGGTATAGCTGTATATGTTAACTGTAAGGCCATCTCCTGGTATAGCTGTATATGTTAACTGTAAGGCCATCTCCTGGTATAGCTGTATTTGTTAACTGTAAGGCCATCTCCTGGTATAGCTGTATTTGTTAACTGTAAGGCCATCTCCTGGTATAGCTGTATTTGTTAACTGTAAGGCCATCTCCTGGTATAGCTGTATATGTTAACTGTAAGGCCATCTTCTGGTATAGCTGTATATGTTAACTGTAAGGCCATCTCCTGGTATAGCTGTATATGTTAACTGTAAGGCCATCTCCTGGTATAGCTGTATATGTTAACTGTAAGGCCATCTCCTGGTATAGCTGTATTTGTTAACTGTAAGGCCATCTCCTGGTATAGCTGTATATGTTAACTGTAAGGCCATCTCCTGGTATAGCTGTATATGTTAACTGTAAGGCCATCTCCTGGTATAGCTGTATATGTTAACTGTAAGGCCATCTCCTGGTATAGCTGTATTTGTTAACTGTAAGGCCATCTCTCTGTATAGCTGTACACTCAATGACATACGTTAGGGCCCTAACTGTTCGAAGCTATCTCAAACAACATCAAATTTTCCCATTACCCCTTCCAGTACCAGGGACGTCCATCTCGCCATGTTCTGAACACTATTAGACGATATTTATTCAGCTTAGGAAGGACCTGTAGCAATAATAAGGCTTCAAAGTATCTCAACCAACCCTTTTAACTACCACAGCTGTATAATCTCGTCTTAAAATAGCTAGAATAAAATATAACACACGTCGCTGGTACTCAAAGGGATAATTTAATTTACATTTTGGAGGGTAATTTTGCATTTTGAAAGTATAATTATAATGGGCCCGAATTTATGCCGTTATGTTGTTGAGCTCACAATCATAGTCAGAGATACTTAGTTAAACTAGGGCTTCAGAGGCTATCAACCATTTTGGATTATTATGCCAGCACACTGGAAGTCAAGAATAGCGTCAGGACTGGAGCCCCTTTTCGAGAACTCCAGTCCCTTCTCAGAAATACGTGAACACCTTCTTATGATATAGAACAAGACTGCGAACTCTAACTTGGGAATCCCAGTAGTATCCCTATTGTGACTGAAGCAGTTTATGGCTGCCAGAGTAGCATATACCATGGCGGCTGTCTTCTATCTATCTATCTATTAATATATACTGTATATATATATATATAGTATATACTCTATATATATATAACAAAACCACCATCAGTCATGATGATATCCCTTGCTTTAGTGAAGTCTCTCTCTATTTATATACTCGGAATTAATAATAATGATAATAATACTAATTACTATTAATATTTTAGGTCTCCGTTGGTCAGGGTTAACAATGGATGATACTCCTTATAGTCCATTCATTATAGTTAGGCCAGCAATCGTGACCCCTAACCTCTGTAACTTAAAAAAGGACTAGAACCAATGGGCTGTACATGTCTACACATATTCCCAAATTGACTCTTTCTAAATGTTAGATATAGTAGCTCGATTACTCTAGTCGTTCTGGAGATATGGAGGTTAGTGGTCAACAGGTTAGGGGCCAAGATTTTGGGCCTAATACGAATAAGTGTGTTGATTTTCGGTGTGAGCGTCCACGGTTCGAATCCCTGGACTGCCACATGTGTTTGTTAATTTCATTAATCGAGTTTAGGAGTAAAGATGGTTGGTGGAGAGAACACAATAATTAATTAATAGATTATAGCTGTTTTGGCTGTTTTCTCCGCTGTTGCAGCGTCGTTTCTTGCTTCTTTGTTCTGGGTACGTTTCTACCTCGTAAGGTCAGCTGTAGTCCATTCATTATAGGTAGGCCAAACATCTTCACCACTAACGCCTATAATTCATGAAGGGGGGTGAGCTGTTTTTTTATTTTTTTTCTCTGGGTTTTATCCATTTGGCACCATTCAGCCAACTGTTTTAAGACGTTTATACCCATCCTGATGTCGATGTATACCTGGCCAGCGATAGCGAGCCACTCTATTTTGGATAATGAGTTAGACACCTGGCTAAAATTGCACATTTTTCTATAGAAAATATATCTGGCGAAGCCGCATTTCTCCCTGAAATGCTGGCTCGCTCTCGCTCGCCAGGAAGTAATCGATACCTGGATGGGGATAAACGTCTTAAAACAGTAGGCTGAATGGGGCCGGATGGATACATCCCAGAGAGAGAAAATAACAGGTCAACTCCATTAACGACTAAAGTAATCAAGCTAATATTTCTACCATTTATGATGGGTCAGCCTGGGCATAGGTATGGAAATCTGCAGCCCATTTGCTCTAGCCCTTTATTGAGTTACAGAGGTTAGTGGTCAATATTTCTGGCCTACTTATATTGAATAGACTATAGGCCTTCCCAAGACTCAGTGTCGATACCGAGTTCTATTATGTCTCTCTTAAAAGTGTTAACACCTTCTGTACCGGTGACGTATTTTTAATTTTATTTTAGCTATATTTAGACTCTGTTGTGTCGTTTCAAAAGGATCTGTGGTAGTAAAAAGGGTTAGGTGAGATAGTTCGAAGCCTGTTAATTGCTGGAGACCCTTTACAAATTGCACAATATAGTTTAAGGGGAGATGAGTAATTTTTCTGGTAACCCTTCTTCCTCATTTTTAACCCCATTAAATTTTGGATTTTGAAACGCTCAGCCCATTAGTTTGACGATTGTAAGACCTTTCACCCCATTTCTTTGTCAATATTAAGACTTGTGTCATTTAGGTGTCGATTTATTTTCCTGGCGAGCGATAGCGAGCCTTTAGTTTAAGAGGAACCGGCCTTCTGCCTGGACATGCTGCTATCGAAAAATCTACACATTTATCTTGAAGGAGGGTATTTGGGAGTGTTTGTATAAAGCTTGATGGAGGTCTAGGGAGGAAACTAAACAAATGATAAAACAAACATATATACTGTATATATATATATATATATATATATATATATAAGGGGAGGTGTGGTGGAGTGGTCTTGCCACTGGCCTGGTAATCCAAAGGTCCCGGGTTCAAATCCCGATGTATCAATGGGAAGATATTATTGGGATGGAACTTGTGCTGTACCTAGTATCAGTGCATTACCACAAGCCCACCGAAACGTCAATAAAATACCCTCATTGTTCCCTGATTAAATAGCACTGTATGAATATTCCCATATTCAAAATATGCTATAGGGGTGCAATGCCTGGTGAGTTATCTGCTCAACAGGTGGCGTTGTGTGTGTGTAAGTGTGAGAGTCCGAGTGTAGGGGGTGAGACAGTGAAGCACGGGAACGAGATGGCTTCAGAGAGGGGGTCATTTCGGGCCATGAGTGAGCACCGTGCCTCATGTGAAGGCAAGATGGCAGGTGCTCGTTGTACTCTACGTGCTTCACATGTCTCACTCCCTAGACTGGAACAAGACCTCACGGGCTTCACTGTTCATTGTAAAGCGGTGAATGTTAAGGCTCTCAGCCTATGCCCGAGAGTTAGTGAAGTTGGAATATAGAAAAAAAAAAAAAAAAAAAAAAAAAAAAAAAAAATATATATATATATACAGTATATATATACAGTATACTGTATCAATGAAGAAATAATTCCCCCCCCCCCCCCCACCCTTAAATATAGCTAGATCAAAATAAAGAGAGACATCGCTGGTACAGAAGGAGTTAATAGTAATTGTAGTAAAGGCATATGTTTCCCTGCAATGTACCGGAAGACCTCTGATATGCCAACCAATCCGCGTAACTCTCTCTGTTTTTCCTGTGTCAGGATTATCGTTTAAAACTTCAAAACTAGTCGCCAGGTGTTATAATTAGGGGGAAAATGAGCCTGGGATAAGAGAGAGGGAGAGAGAGAGAGAGAACTAGTGAGAGTGAGAGATTTAGGGAAGTATGTATTAAAGGATACACTTATAATCAAATAAGTGTTGCACATCGTGATAAATACTGAAATAATTGCAATACTTACTATTTCCTAAATTCAACGTTCTTTCTTAAGAAGGGAAGGGCAACATATATGCTTATCAATTTATATTTGTTATTTTTTCGTACAATTGTTTTTTTTTATTAATTTCACTCCAACACCAAATACCTCCCAACAAAATTAATGAAAGTAAGCATGTGATCCACGGGGATTCGAACATGGGTTACCATATACAGATTGTATACACTCTAACCATTACACCAATAAGGCAGTTATAACTATAGCACATGACTACGATTAATATATATTTATCGAATACTGGATATTAATACATACAAACGAAAATGTGCTCTTCTATCTGACATATCTGCCTTTAATTATTGCTATATTTTGAATCTTCGAGCTCCTAATGTTGTACAGTTCAATTTTATATAGGACAAAAAATAGCAAAATCAATCATAATATGATGACAATTTGTAGAGGATTCAAGGTTCCGATACATGTAGTTGATAACCTTGTTCGTGTGATAGCACCTTTATAACCATGTATAGCGGATTCAAGGTTCCGATACATGTAGTTGATAACCTTGTTCGTGTGATAGCACCTTTATAACCATGTGTAGCGGATTCAAGGTTCCGATACATGTAGTTGATGACCTTGGTCGTGTGATAGCACCTTTATAACCAAGTGTAGCGGATGCAAGGTTCCGATACATGTAGTTGATAATCTTGTTTGTGTGATAGCACCTTTATAACCATGTGTAGCGGATTCAAGGTTCCGATACATGTAGTTGATAACCTTGTTCGTGTGATAGCACCTTTATAACCATGTGTAGCCGATTCAAGGTTCCGATACATGTAGTTGATAACCTTGTTCGTGTGATAGCACCTTTATAACCATGTATAGCGGATTCAAGGTTCCGATACATGTAGTTGATAATCTTGTTCGTGTGATAGCACCTTTATAACCATGTGTAGCGGATTCAAGGTTCCGATACATGTAGTTGATAACCTTGTTCGTGTGATAGCACCTTTATAACCATGTGTAGCGGATGCAAGGTTCCGATACATGTAGTTGATAATCTTGTTTGTGTGATAGCACCTTTATAACCATGTGTAGCGGATTCAAGGTTCCGATACATGTAGTTGATAACCTTGTTCGTGTGATAGCACCTTTATAACCATGTGTAGTGGATGCAAGTTTCCGATACATGTAGTTGATAACCTTGTTCGTGTGATAGCACCTTTATAACCATGTGTAGTGGATGCAAGGTTCCGATACATGTAGTTGATAACCTAGTTCATGTGATAGCACCTTTATAACCATGTGTAGCAGATGCAAGGTTCCGATACATGTAGTTGATAACCTTGTTCGTGTGATAGCACCTTTATAACCATGTGTAGCGGATTCAAGATTCCGATACATGTAGTTGATAACCTTGTTCGTGTGATAGCACCTTTATAACCATGTGTTGCGGATTCAAGGTTCCGATACATGTACTTGATAACCTTGTTCGTGTGATAGCACCTTTATAACCATGTGTAGCGGATGCAAGGTTCCGATACATGTAGTTGATAACCTTTTTCGTGTGATAGCACCTTTATAACCATGTGTAGCGGATTCAAGGTTCCGATACATGTAGTTGATGACCTTGTTCGTGTGATAGCACCTTTATAACCATGTGTAGCGGATGCAAGGTTCCGATACATGTAGTTGATAACTTTGTTCGTGTGATAGCACCTTTATAACCATGTGTAGCGGATTCAAGGTTCCGATACATGTAGTTGATAACCTTGTTCGTGTGATAGCACCTATATAACCATGTGTAGTGGATGCAAGGTTCCGATACATGTAGTTGATAACCTTGTTCGTGTGATAGCACCTTTATAACCATGTGTAGCGGAATCAAGGTTCCGATACATGTAGTTGATAACCTTGTTCGTGTGATAGCACCTTTATAACCATGTATAGCGGATTCAAGGTTCCGATACATGTAGTTGATAACCTTGTTCGTGTGATAGCACCTTTATAACCATGTGTAGCGGATGCAAGGTTCCGATACATGTAGTTGATAACCTTGTTCGGGTGATAGCACCTTTATAACCATGTGTAGCGGATTCAAGGTTCCGATACATGTAGTTGATAACCTTGTTTGTGTGATAGCACCTTTATAACCATGTGTAGCGGATTCAAGGTTCCGATACATGTAGTTGATAACCTTGTTCGTGTGATAGCACCTTTATAACCATGTGTAGCGGATTCAAGGCTCCGATACATGTAGTTGATAACCTTGTTCGTGTGATAGCACCTTTATAACCATGTGTAGCGGATGCAAGGTTCCGATACATGTAGTTGATAACCTTGCTCGTGTGATAGAACCTTTATAACCATGTGTAGCGGATGCAAGGTTCCGATACATGTAGTTAATAACCTTGTTCGTGTGATAGCACCTTTATAACCATGTGTAGCGGATGCAAGGTTCCGATACATGTAGTTGATAACCTTGTTCGTGTGATAGCACCTTTATAACCATGTGTAGCGGATGCAAGGTTCCGATACATGTAGTTGCTTAACTTGTTCGTGTGATTGCACCTTTATAACCATGTGTAGCGGATGCAAAGTTCCGATACATGTAGTTGATAACCTTGTTCATGTGATAGCACCTTTATAACCATGTGTAGCGGATTCAAGGTTCCGATACATGTAGTTGATAACCTTGTTCGTATGATAGCATATTTATAACCAAGTGTAGCGGATGCAAGGTTCCGATACATGTAGTGTTACGACTGAGGTTTAAATATATCAGGGTTCTTATTCATTGGACTAGTAATGGCATAAATGCTACAACGGAAAGCGCTAGATCCAACCTCTGATGTATATTCCCAGTGAACAAAGAACACAAATACTCTCCAGAGTTCTATATGCAATAATAGGTAATCAAACTCTCAATAAATGTGCGTCTACTCTAGGCTTAATGTTATGTGAAAACAGCCTATTACTACCTATAACCGAAGGTGCTTGGTTATGGTATGCAAAGTAAGGTGGTAAGAGAAGTTACAGCTTACGTTACTTTAATCAATAAATGTCAGGCACTCCTGCATGAAAGAAAGTGCACTAAAGTACTTCAACACCAACAAGGAATCTTCTTTAAATGTTAGATGCTATCAAGATGCTCGAATCGGAAATGGAACCCAAAAAGGCAGGCAGCGGAACAATGTTCGTGCAGGATATGCACACAAAAAGGCAGGATATATAATGCAGTCGGAGCCAAGAATATCCTAAACACTACAACAATAATAATAATCGCCACGACAATGCAGTATTCCTATCAACAAAAAGAGCCTAAGTCGTTTGTGTCTCAATACATCAAACTAGGCTGCGAAATGCTTGTGTAATCATAAACGGGTATGCATAATAAGAGTAATTGGTTTAATATACTTAATGTCTACTATGACTGATAAAGTCTAGCTAGAGTCAATGATACGAGATACTGGTGCGCATGGCATGCCGCATAGCCTAGTGCAAATCTCAAGTCTGTGCGTCAATTATTACGTTATAGGGAAGGGTATCTCTCTTGAGAAACCTTAATACGGAAGTATTAAGCGTTCTCCTGGCGTACCTCAAAGACAAACAACCGACCCTAGAACAGTGCCGAATGGTATAGGCAAAAAGCCCTCATTCGTGCATGCTCTACTCTCA
Source organism: Lithodes maja (assembly GCA_037953745.1). NCBI lineage: Eukaryota > Metazoa > Arthropoda > Malacostraca > Decapoda > Lithodidae > Lithodes > Lithodes maja. The sequence goes on along the minus strand of JBAKBP010006701.1, from coordinate 69,399 downwards.
ATGGCACACAGACTAGAATTTACCCAATCAACTCCAGTTCTCAGGTATGTCGTGCAGCTTTTAACTAAAGCCAGCACCCATCGGAAACAATACCTTATAGTATCAGACTCCTAGTCTAGCATTATCTAATCTAGCAGAACACTAATAATTATAGGAAGCGGTACTGAACAATATGAATGCCAACCAATGCTTCGTGATCAACTTATCTTAACAACTAACATACATGGGTTATATAAGACCTTAACGCACAATACAACTGGCCAGCATGAAGCTGATTATGCAGAGTTAACCAGAGGGGGTATAATATTAATAAAAGGTGGTGAAAGATATGGAAAATGAGAGAGATAGGCAGAGGAAAAGGTTCTCAGGTGCAGAAAGGGGGACAGGTATCAAAGGGATACGAAGGATGCGTTCTATAAACCAGATCTGAGGGAGAGAGTAGCGAGAGAGCTGTATATATACTAGCACTAGTTCGAACCGCGTAGGAAATGCGGTAACAAGTCCTCTAGCCAATGCTAAAGAAGCTAGCCAAACATGACGTCACCAAGCATGGTAAAAAAACTCCTCCAACGAATCCCCACGAGGCCAGCCAGCTATGATGTCATCGAGTATAGCAAAACACTGCGCGCCTCCCCACACTCTGCTCTACTCTCTCTCTCTCTCTCTCTCTCTCTCTCTCTCTCTCTCTCTCTCTCTCTCAAATCCTATCATTACTACTTAATGATAAAACATATACTTTGCAATTAAATATATAAAGCCTTGACATGGGTGAAAACAAAGAGCCTTTCTGGACTGCCCATGACACGAGCTTTCATATGAAATAAAGCACACAACAATACACCAACTGTAGCCACATCCACTGCCCTGGCGATCCTAGCGAGTCACTGTAGGACAAGCCATGCGGTTCTAACGGAGTGGTTAACGTCACACCCCCCCCCAAGATTTTTCTCAGAGGCCCAAGGCTCACAAAAATCTGATTGTTAGAACCCATGCTATATCTCTACTTCCCATCACCCAGCGGCAGTAAAATATCTGGCACAGTTCTCAACAAAACATTTTACAAAATTATAACCCTCCCCAACACAATAGGTTAAATCATATGTAGTTATGCTCCTCAAGAGCGAGTTTCTCTAGCCCAGCATTCTGAGAGGAGTGCAACTCAGAATTACTGCTATAACATACTGAACAAATTGAACTATCAAAGAAAGAGTTTTTATTTGATTTTTATGTTTTTAATTTGTTTATTTCGGCTGCACTATAGGGGCAAGCCTAGTTTTTTCTTCTATACCAAACGCTCAACTCCTGCTTTACGACCCAATACGCTGGGCTACAACCGCGAGCCAACAAGCACCAAGCGCAAAATTCTATTCAAACTAAAGCAGGAGGCTACCCGTGTGCCAATCTACCCAGGATCATCTACCCTCGAAAGACAATCTGCAATCACGTTGTCACAACCGGCAATATGGCATATGTCCAGGTTATATTCCTGTAACATTATCGACCACCTGGTCAGCCTCATATTCCGATTGTGAAACTGGTTCAAAAACTTGAGAGGGTGATGATCTGTGTAAATTACAACGACTGGACCATAGGCTCGAACATAGACCTCGAAATGCCTCAGTGCAAGTACAATTGCCAGCAGCTCTTTCTCGACAACAGAGTAGTTCTTTTGGGCTGAATTGAACTTCTTCGAGTAGAAACTAACAGGATGTTCCAGCCCATCATCGTCCTTTTGCATAAGGATGGCACTAGCCCCCACACCACTAGCATCCGTTGCTAGTTGGAAAGGTAGGCTAAAGTCAGGGGCCCTGAGGATCGGGTGAGTGCACAACAGGTGTTTTACTACTCTAAACACCTTCTCACACTCAGGCGCCCATTTGACTTTCTTATCCTTCCAGTTATCCTCCACTTGAGCTTGACTGTCCCGTTCTCCTTCTCCACCTTGACTGCTAAACGTCATCACAGGCACAGTGAGAGGCTCAAGGGGGTGCCTCACATACTCCTTCATGAGATTAACGTGACATAACTGATTGCGCATACGTCTGTCTGGAGCGGCCACCAAGCAATCAAGGTCCGATAGCCTCTCAACCACCCTATAAGGACCAGTGTACTTCGCGGATAAGGGATGACCTACAAGGGGCAGTAGAATCAACACCTCCTGACCCACGTGAAACTCCCTGAGTTTAACCCTGAGGTCGTACCTGTCCTTCATGAGGGCCTGAGAGCTAGTCAAATTACGGCCAGCCAACTCCAGACTGCGCAGCATCCGTTCTCGACTGTCGAGGACATACTTGAGCATAGAACAAGGTTTTTCTGCGCCCTCCCATATTTCTTTAACCAAATGGAGAGGCCCTCTGACACGGTGTCCAAAGACGAGCTCATTAGGGCTGAATCCCAAACTTTCCCCAGGTACCTCCCGTGCAGCAAATAAAACATATGGCAGGCCAAGATCCCAACCTTTCCCACTCTCAAAGCAACAACAATGAAGCACACAACCGTAACAATCCCATGCTGCGGCATTGCTTGAACAAAGAGGTCAGAAGTGAAGTTGGATCCTTGGTCTGACTGAATCCCCTGCGGGTAACCATACCGGGAAAAATACACTAGCAAGTTCCGGACCACCGTCTTCGCTGACCCATTTCTCATAGGGTACGCATCACGGTACCTTGTTGCTACCTCCATGATGGTCAGGGGATACTTGTAAAAATCTCCCGACTGTGCATCACTGTCCTCTTTCAACTCGACAGCACCGGTACCACATTCAAGAACCTCCGGGTCTTCTAATTGCAATTTACGAATGTCCGAAGGAGCAAGCTTATCTAAGTGTTTGCGAAACAACTCATGCCCCCCTCCTACATTGAATTTAGCCTCCCGTTGCTCTCTCTCTGTGTATCGTTGCTGTCTCTTCGTCTTTTTAAGCCCATCCTCTGCCTTCTTAGTAACAGTTAATGGGTCTTCTCCAGACTCGAAAATCGGTCCTAATAATGAGCCCCGAGAATGTCCGTTGATACTAAACTCTCAACCGCATCAACTTTCAACCCCTTCTCGGTACCTTTCCTCCACTTGTCTAAAGACTGTTGACCAGAATGTGACTCCCTGGATGCAATAGATCTGGTGACAACACACGCCATAGGTTGCACCGGACACTTCTCAACCCACTCCTGCTCCTCCCTACTCACGTCTGCCGGCTTCTCGGCAACGACTAAGGGTGGAGCCTCAGAAGTAGGCCCCGCAAAGTCGTTGCCGAGAAGGAGGTCGACGCCCCCAACAGGTAACTTCTCCACAATTCCTACATCCAGGTCACGAGTCACACCATCAACTTCCATCTTCATTCTTACAAGCGGGGATGACCTTGTTGCATTAACTCTCCGAACCACAACCACCCGCGCCGTATTTACAGGTTTACCAGTGAAATTCCTCAACAATGTTTGCGATGCCCCAGTGTCACGCAAAATTCTCACCTCATGTCTTCTACCCCCCCACTCCACACAACCGAGTCCCCTGTGGTCACTAAAGGCATCACGGACAGGGAATAAGCCTTCCGGATCCTTCTGCACTGGCAGTGTATTTACCTCGGAAGAATTGCCTCTAACAAACTCTGATGTCCTCTTGAACACTCCAATGCTGTGAGCAAAAGACACGGCTGCTGGAGGAGTTCGACTAGGGCACTCATTTGCCTTATGACCCTCCTGGTGGCACTTAAAACACATAAATTTCGGTCTCGGCTTATACTGTGATGTAAAAGGCCCCTGACTTTTCTCATACGGCGTGGTGTTAGGTTTGGATTCAGTTTTAGTTTCATTGCTCTTTTGTTTAAATGTGTCATTGCTACGGGGAGGGGGAGGATAACGGTCCCTAGCACTTGCATTGTACTTCTGTGAAGATCGCAACCCAGAATCAACGACAGCCGTCGATCAGCCATTTCTGCTGCTTCGACTAGAGTTCTTGGGATTTTCTCCTTTAAGTTCAAAGTTAGATCACCGCCCGTGCTCTTAAAGAACTGCTCCAACATCATTAACTGCTTAAGTCCATCAAATGTTGTTACCCTCTCAGATCGGAGCCAGTTCCCCATAGTATCGGACAAGTCCCGGGCGTGTTCCAAAAAGGTGCTATCTCTTCCCTTGGTTACACCCCGGAACTTCAAAGGGTACGTTTCTGGTTGCAGTTCGTAAGCCCTCAGGACAGCCTCCTTGAGATCCTCATACACAATACATGACTCCAAAGGTAACGCATCGTAGGCTTTAAGACCCTTGCCTATTAATCTAGAGGACACAAGTGCTGCCCATTTATTCTCTGGCCACTGGTGTTCCTGGCACTTCTTCTCAAAGCGTGCGAAAAATTATGTTACCCCACTCTCATCAAACACCGGAACCAGTTTCAATAAGTGCGAGAGAGATAGATCATGAGCACGGTTACCAGCCCCAAGTCGCTGTCCCGTTGTCTCTACTCGCGACTTCTCTACGTCCCTGTTGGCACAGTACCTAGTCGACTCAGCTTGGATTTTTGCTAGCTCTATTTGCTGCTCACCTGCCCTTTGTTGCTGTTGAATCTTAGCTAATTCGAGCTGAAACAATAATTCTGCAATTAACCCTTGAGGAGGTGAAGGTGCTACAATGTTTGAAATTACCGGTGGTCCCCCCAGGGGCAACCCACCCTGCCAGTCACCACCCAACTGTGGACGCGTACTCGGGGTCGGCAAACTACTGGGATGGCTGGGAGTCGAGTGTAGGGGAAGCATGGCCGAAGGGCTCTGAACACTCAACCCATCTCGCTCACCAGTCACCCTGCCCAGTACACACGTTATCAAGTTATCCCTGGTCATGCTGCTAGTACCCGCATGACCGATAGCTGTGGCCAGGCATTGAAGACCGTACCGATTCATATCCTCCAACCGCTCGGCAGTAACAGGCCATTGCAAAAATATCCTAGCAAGATGCTCGAATCGGAAATGGAACCCAAAAAGGCAGGCAGCGGAACAATGTTCGTGCAGGCTATGCACACAAAAAGGCAGGATATATAATGCAGTCGGAGCCAAGAATATCCTAAACACTACAACAATAATAATAATCGCCACGACAATGCAGTATTCCTATCAACAAAAAGAGCCTAAGTCGTTTGTGTCTCAATACATCAAACTAGGCTGCGAAATGCTTATGTAATCATAAACGGGTATGCATAATAAGAGTAATTGGTTTAATATACTTAATGTCTACTATGACTGATAAAGTCTAGCTAGAGTCAATGATACGAGATACTGGTGCGCATGGCATGCCGCATAGCCTAGTGCAAATCTCAAGTCTGTGCGTCAATTATTACGTTATAGGGAAGGGTAGCTCTCTTGAGAAACCTTAATACCGAAGTATTAAGCGTTCTCCTGGCGTACCTCAAAGACAAACAACCGAGCCTAGAACAGTGCCGAATGGTATAGGCAAAAAGCCCTCATTCGTGCATGCTCTACTCTCAATGGCACACAGACTAGAATTTACCCAATCAACTCCAGTTCTCAGGTATGTCGTGCAGCTTTTAACTAAAGCCAGCACCCAACGGAAACAATACCTTATAGTATCAGACTCCTAGTCTAGCATTATCTAATCTAGCAGAACACTAATAATAATAGGAAGCGGTACTGAACAATATGAATGCCAACCAATGCTTCGTGATCAACTTATCTTAACAACTAACATATATGGGTTATATAAGACCTTAACGCACAATACAACTGGCCAGCATGAAGCTGATTATGCAGAGTTAACCAGAGGGGGTATAATATTAATAAAAGGTGGTGAAAGATATGGAAAATGAGAGAGATAGGCAGAGGAAAAGGTTCTCAGGTGCAGGGAGGGGGACAGGTATCAAAGGGATAAGAGGGATGCGTTCTAGAAACCAGATCTGAGGGAGAGAGTAGCGAGAGAGCTGTATATATACTAGCACTAGTTCGAACCGCATAGGAAAAGCGGTAACAAGTCCTCTAGCCAATGCTAAAGAAGCTAGCCAAACATGACGTCACCAAGCATGGTAAAAAACTCCTCCAACGAATCCCCACGAGGCCAGCCAGCTATGACCTTTATAACCATGTGTAGCGGATTCAAGGTTCCGATACATGTAGTTGATAACATTGTTCGTGTGATAGCACCTTTATAACCATGTGTAGCGGATGTAAGGTTTCGATACATGTAGTTGATAACCTTGTTCGTGTGATAGCACCTTTATAACCATGTGTAGCGGATGCAAGGTTCCGCTACATGTAGTTGATAACCTTGTTCGTGTGATAGCACCTTTATAACCATGTGTAGCGGATTCAAGGTTCCGATACATGTAGTTGATAACCTTGTTCGTGTGATACCACCTTTATAACCATGTGTAGCGGATTCAAGATTCCGATACATGTAGTTGATAACCTTGTTCGTGTAATAGCACCTTTATAACCATGTGTAGCGGATGCAAGGTTCTGATACATGTAGTTGATAACCTTGTTCGTGTGATAGCACCTTTATAACCATGTGTAGCGGATGCAAGGATCCGATACATGTCGTTGATAACCTTGTTCGTGTGATAGCACCTTTATAACCATGTGTAGCGGATTTAAGGTTCCGATACATGTAGTTGATAACCTTGTTCGTGTGATAGCACCTTTACAACCATGTGTAGCGGATGCAAGGTACCGATACATGTAGTTGATAACCTTGTTCGTGTGATAGCACCTTTATAACCATGTGTAGAGGATTCAAGGTTGCGATACATATAGTTGATAACCTTGTTCGTGTGATAGCACCTTTATAACCATGTGTAGCGGATTCAAGGTTCCGATACATGTAGTTGATAACCTTGTTCGTGTGATAGCACCTTTATAACCATGTGTAGCGGATGCAAGGTTCCGATACATGTCGTTGATAACCTTGTTCGTGTGATAGCACCTTTATAACCATGTGTAGCGGATTTAAGGTTCCGATACATGTAGTTGATAACCTTGTTCGTGTGATAGCACCTTTACAACCATGTGTAGCGGATGCAAGGTACCGATACATGTAGTTGATAACCTTGTTCGTGTGATAGCACCTTTATAACCATGTGTAGAGGATTCAAGGTTGCGATACATATAGTTGATAACCTTGTTCGTGTGATAGCACCTTTATAACCATGTGTAGCGGATTCAAGGTTCCGATACATGTAGTTGATAACCTTGTTCGTGTGATAGCACCTTTATAACCATGTTTACCGGATTCAAGGTTCCGATACATGTAGTTGATAACCTTGTTCGTGTGATAGCACCTTTATAACCATGTGTAGTGGATGCAAGGTTCCGATACATGTAGTTGATAACCTTGTTCGTGTGATAGCACCTTTATAACCATGTGTAGCGGATTCAAGGTTCCGATACATGTAGTTGATAACCTTGTTTGTGTGATAGCACCTTTATAACCATGTGTAGCGGATGCAAGGTTCCGATACATGTAGTTGATATCCTTCTTCGTGTGATAGCACCTTTATAACCATGTGTAGCGGATGCAAGGTTCCGATAAGTACAAAGTACAAAGGAAATCAAGCAACAACAGATCTAGTGACCCTTCTAGGTTGCTTGTACTCCAAAACACTGAGGATCAAGTGTCCAAAAAGTGGTTTAGAGTGGGTAAGGGAACATTGGAAAGGGAATTACTGCCCTGGAACTAATGTCCGTGGCAGGATTAGGAAGTTAGTAGGGAACAGATGGGTTAGTTACTGAGGGGGGGATAAAATAAAGTTATTCATTTACAAACGCATACAAATGTATAAATGTAGATAACCTTGTTCGTGTGATAGCACCTTTATAACCATGTGTAGCGGATGCAAGGTTCCGATACATGTAGTTGATAACCTTGTTCGTGTGATTGCACCTTTATAACCATGTGTAGCGGATGCAAGGTTCCGACACATGTAGTTGATAACCTTGTTCGTGTGATAGCACCTTTATAACCATGTGTAGCGGATGCAAGGTTCTGTTACATGTAGTTGATAACCTTGTTCGTGTGATAGCACCTTTACAACCATATGTAGCGGATGCAAGGTTCCGACACATGTAGTTGATAACATTGTTCGTGTGATAGCACCTTTATAACCATGTGTAGCGGATGCAAGGTTCCGATACATGTAGTTGATAACCTTGTTCGTGTGATAGCACCTTTATAACCATGTGTAGCGGATTCAAGGTTCCGATACATGTAGTTGAAAACCTTGTTCGTGTGATACCACCTTTATATCCATGTGTAGCGGATTCAAGGTTCCGATACATGTAGTTGATAACCTTGTTCGTGTGATACCACCTTTATTACCATGTGTAGCGGATGCAAGGTTCCGATACATGTAGTTGAAAACCTTGTTCGTGTGATAGCACCTTTATAACCGTGTGTAGCGGATGCAAGGTTCCGATACATGTAGTTGATAACCTTGTTCGTGTGATAGCACCTTTATAACCATATGTAGCGGATGCAAGGTTCCGATACATGTAGTTGATAACCTTGTTCGTGTGATAGCACCTTTATAACCATGTGTAGCGGATGCAAGGTTCCGATACATGTAGTTGATAACCTTGTTCGTGTGATAGCACCTTTATAACCATGTGTAGCGGATTCATGGTTCCGATACATGTAGTTGATAACCTTGTTCGTGTGATAGCACCTTTATAACCATGTGTAACGGATGCAAGGTTCTGATACATGTAGTTGATAACCTTGTTTGTGTGATAGCACCTTTATAACCATGTGTAGCGGATTCAAGGTTCCGATACATGTAGTTGATAACCTTGTTCGTGTGATACCACCTTTATAACCATGTGTAGCGGATTCAAGGTTCGATACATGTAATGATAACCTTGTTCGTGTGATAGCACCTTTATAACCATGTGTAGCGGATGCAAGGTTCCGATACATGTAGTTGATAACCTTGTTCGTGTGATAGCAGCTTTATAAGCATGTGTAGTGGATTCAAGGTTCCGATACATGTAGTTGATAACCTTGTTCGTGTGATACCACCTTTATAACCATGTGTAGCGGATGCAAGGTTCCGATACATGTAGTTGATAACCTTGTTCGTGTGATAGCACCTTTATAACCATGTGTAGCGGATTCAAGGTTCCGATACATGTAGTTGATAACCTTGTTAGTGTGATACCACCTTTTTAACCATGTGTAGCGGATGCAAGGTTCCAATACATGTAGTTGATAACCTTGTTCGTGTGATACCACCTTTATAACCATGTGTAGCGGATTCAAGGTTCCGATACATGTAGTTGATAACCTTGTTTGTGTGATAGCACCTTTATAACCATGTGTAGCGGATGCAAGGTTCCGATACATGTAGTTGATATCCTTCTTCGTGTGATAGCACCTTTATAACCGTGTGTAGCGGATGCAAGGTTCCGATAAGTACAAAGTACAAAGGAAATCAAGCAACAACAGATCTAGTGACCCTTCTAGGTTGCTTGTACTCCAAAACACTGAGGATCAAGTGTCCAAAAAGTGGTTTAGAGTGGGTAAGGGAACATTGGAAAGGGAATTACTGCCCTGGAACTAATGTCCGTGGCAGGATTAGGAAGTTAGTAGGGAACAGATGGGTTAGTTACTGAGGGGGGGATAAAATAAAGTTATTCATTTACAAACGCATACAAATGTATAAATGTAGATAACCTTGTTCGTGTGATAGCACCTTTATAACCATGTGTAGCGGATGCAAGGTTCCGATACATGTAGTTGATAACCTTGTTCGTGTGATTGCACCTTTATAACCATGTGTAGCGGATGCAAGGTTCCGACACATGTAGTTGATAACCTTGTTCGTGTTATAGCACCTTTATAACCATGTGTAGCGGATGCAAGGTTCCGATACATGTAGTTGATAACCTTGTTCGTGTGATGGCACCTTTATAACCATATGTAGCGGATGCAAGGTTCCGACACATGTAGTTGATAACATTGTTCGTGTGATAGCACCTTTATAACCATGTGTAGCGGATGCAAGGTTCCGATACATGTAGTTGATAACCTTGTTCGTGTGATAGCACCTTTATAACCATGTGTAGCGGATGCAAGGTTCCGATACATGTAGTTGATAACCTTGTTTGTGTGATAGCACCTTTATAACCATGTGTAGCGGATTCAAGGTTCCGATACATGTAGTTGAAAACCTTGTTCGTGTGATACCACCTTTATATCCATGTGTAGCGGATTCAAGGTTCCGATACATGTAGTTGATAACCTTGTTCGTGTGATAGCACCTTTATAACCATGTGTAGCGGATGCAATGTTCCGATACATGTAGTTGAAAACCTTGTTCGTGTGATAGCACCTTTATAACCGTGTGTAGCGGATGCAAGGTTCCGATACATGTAGTTGATAACCTTGTTCGTGTGATAGCACCTTTATAACCATATGTAGCGGATGCAAGGTTCCGATACATGTAGTTGATAACCTTGTTCGTGTGATAGCACCTTTATAACCATGTGTAGCGGATGCAAGGTTCCGATACATGTAGTTGATAACCTTGTTTGTGTGATAGCACCTTTATAACCATGTGTAGCGGATTCACGGTTCCGATACATGTAGTTGATAACCTTGTTCGTGTGATAGCACCTTTATAACCATGTGTAGCGGATGCAATGTTCCGATACATGTAGTTGATAACCTTGTTCGTGCGATGGCACCTTTATAACCATGTGTAGCGGATGCAAGGTTCTGATACATGTAGTTGATAACCTTGTTTGTGTGATAGCACCTTTATAACCATGTGTAGCGGATTCAAGGTTCCGATACATGTAGTTGATAACCTTGTTCGTGTGATACCACCTTTATAACCATGTGTAGCGGATTCAAGGTTCCGATACATGTAATGATAACCTTGTTCGTGTGATAGCACCTTTATATCCATGTGTAGCGGATGCAAGGTTCCGATACATGTAGTTGATAACCTTGTTCGTGTGATAGCAGCTTTATAACCATGTGTAGTGGATTCAAGGTTCCGATACATGTAGTTGATAACCTTGTTCGTGTGATACCACCTTTATAACCATGTGTAGCGGATGCAAGGTTCCGATACATGTAGTTGATAACCTTGTTCGTGTGATAGCACCTTTATAACCATGTGTAGCGGATTCAAGGTTCCGATACATGTAGTTGATAACCTTGTTAGTGTGATACCACCTTTTTAACCATGTGTAGCGGATGCAAGGTTCCGATACATGTAGTTGATAACCTTGTTCGTGTGATAGCACCTTTATAACCATGTGTAGCGGATGCAAGGTTCTGATACATGTAGTTGATAACCTTGTTCGTGTGATACCACCTTTATAACCATGTGTAGCGGATTCAAGGTTCCGATACATGTAGTTGATAACATTGTTCGACTGATAGCACCTTTATAACCATGTGTAGCGGATGCAAGGTTCCAATACATGTAGTTGATAACCTTGTTCGTGTGATAGCACCTTTATAACCATGTGTAGCGGATGCAAGGTTCCGATACATGTAGTTGATAACCTTGTTCGTGTGATAGAACCTTTATAACCATGTGTAGCGGATGCAAGGTTCCGATACATGTAGTTAATAACCTTGTTCGTGTGATAGCACCTTTTTAACCCTTCCTACCCGGGCTGCCTTAGGTAAGGACAGCGCGGCTGAAGGGCCGCAACCCGGTATGCCTTATGTAAGGCATTTGCTTGAAAGCGTGCTTTAAATTTCGCGCGGGCAAATTTTACTTTGCGGGTCGATCGTAGCTCCACCAAGCCTCAACTACCACTCTTATCAGTTCCTACGTTGCCGCCATTGAGAGCTACAGCAAAAAAATGAATTCCGACGCGTCCGATACTGTGCAATCTCCCGCGCGTCCCAGTGCTACCCCGCTTGCAACATCTACACCTCTGCCAACCGAGAAGAAAAGGAAAGTAAGGAAAGTGAAACGTTTGCTAAGTGACAGTGCAATACACCGTGCACTTTTCAACCAGGATTTGAGCAGTGGTGAAAGCTCTGTGGACAAAAACCTCTATATTCAGAGTAGAAGTGGGAGCGAAATTGACGATTTTGTGGGATTTGGTGCTGATGACAATGTTGATTTATTTGAGGGAGGTGATAGTAGTGATGATCCTGATGTGGAAGTGGTGGAGGAAGGTGCTATTGAAGTACCAAGTGTGCTAGAGCCAACCCCTTCGCCTAGTTTCGTAGGTCCGGGTAGGCCTAGCCCTAGCCCTACGCCAGGACCTTCCCCTTTGCCTGCCCGTACGCCCTTGAAAGTGGGTAAATACTTCTATAAAAAGTCTTTAGTGAAAAGTGCAGCCAAGAAAGCACGCAGGGATGCAGAAAAAGTGAGGGAAGGCGTAGATAGTGAGAGTGACACCGACCCAGGCCTAGCAACCACCCGCATTCCTTTGTCACGACGCCTCGACCCGGGACGCCGGGAGGGCCACCCACAGCCCTCAGCTTCATCTGTCCCTCAAGATGACCAAAGGGCCTCTACAAGTGAGCCATTGGCCTCCCGCAGTGTGTCACCACAGGCCCCGCATCGTAGGTCATTATTTCCTGCGGAAAAGTCCCCGGCTAGCCGCAAAAGGAGCCCAACTCCCGAGGCCGAGGCTCCCATTGCTCAACCTCCCGCAGCCCCACGCCGCCGACGCCCGGTCTATTCTTCACCAGAGTTGTCTCCTGAAGAGGATGCTGACGACCCCAACATTGCCCCAGATGACCTGACGTCGCCTGAGGAAGAGGAAAACGAAGAGGAAGAGGAAGAGCGAGTCCCGACAAGAAGAGTCAAAGGACCTCGAGGTCGTGGACGTGGTCGGCCTGCCGACGCCGCTGCCCCTGGGCTTGGGCGTGCAGGGCGTCCGCCTGGGCATCCGCATGGCCAAGGGCGTGTGCCAGGGCGTCCAGGGCGTGTGCCTGCTGCAACTCCACGTCCTCGTCCTCGACCTGCTGAAATGTTTGTGTGGTCAGATGGGGCGGATTTTGTGCCAGATTTTCCTGCCTTTGACGAGGTACAACAGGGTTCTGGGGTGTCACCAGCATATCCCTGTGGCCCAAATGCCACCCCCAGTGAACTTTTCTGTGGCTTCTACGACAATGAAGTCATGGAATACCTTGTCAAAGAGACAAATCACCACCAGGCTATATGTTCAAACTTTCTTGGCAGGAAGACAAGTGCAAAGATGGTGGCATGGAGAGCTCTCACTGTGGCAGAATTATATGTGTTCTTGGCACTCACAATGCTGATGACACACATAAAGAAGCACGTTCTGGCCGACTACTGGATAACTGGCGACCTCACAACGACTCCAGCATTTGGCAAATTCATGTCAAGGGATAGGTACTTCGACATCCTCTCATATTTCCACCTGACAAATAACATGCATGTCCACGAGCCCGACACACTCTGGAAGATCAGGCAACTGTATGACATGATACATCATCGGTTTTCCACCTACCTGATTCCATTTCAGAAGCTGTGCATCGACGAGTCTCTGGTCCTGTTCCGTGGTAGGCTGCACTTCCGACAGTATATCCCGTCAAAGAGACACCGCTTCGGCATCAAGCTCTTCGTCCTCTGCGACTGCAAGACGGGATATGTGCTCGACTTTATAGTCTACAGCGGCAAGGGTGGTGAAGTCCAGATTGACCCCCTCATTGGTTTTGGCGGCGCTGTGGTAAAGAGGATGATGGAGAGGTACTTCCATGACAACCACGTCCTCTATACTGACAATTATTACACGTCGCCTATCCTCGCCAAGTACCTCCATGACCGCAAGACCGGAACTGTCGGCACAGTGAAGGGGAAGAGGAAGGGCATGCCAGCCTACCCAACCAAAACGAAGAAGACGGACATATTCCATAAGAAGAGTGGCCCCATCCTCTCCATCCACTGGCATGACCAGCGTAAGGTCAACCTCCTCACCACATGCCACAAAGCAGAGATGGTCCCCACAGGGAAGGTGGACCGAAAAACTAAGAACCCTATCACAAAACCAGCTGCTGTTCTGGACTACAACCTGAACATGCGCCTCGTCGACAAGTCCGACATGCAGATGGGCTTCATAGACTGCCTGCGAACATCTTGCAGGTGGTACAAGAAGTTTGTCCTGCATACAGTAGATATGTCTGTCCTCAACGCGTACAACATCTACCGTTTGAGGTGTCCAGTCATCAAATACAAGAGCCTGCGGACCTTCCAAAAGCAGCTGATACATGAGCTCCTGGTAAAACATGCGGGTACACCAGGGAGGCCACTACAAGGACCAGGCATGATGGACAGAATAGGGTGTGCCGACTTCATCAGAAAGCACCAGCTCGTCGCCCTTCCTTTCCAGGGTCCTAACAGCCGAATAAGGATGCAGAAGAGGTGCTATGTGTGCACCCGCACAACTCGACGACCAAGCAAACCCACAAAAACCACTTGGCAATGCCTCGAGTGTCAGGTGGGACTGTGTGCCGGCACCTGCTTCAATGATTTCCACACTCTGGCAAACTATTGAAGTGTAAGTGACAGTGATAGTGACACTCAATAATAATAATATAACTAAGTATAAGTGAAAGAGACACATAAGTAATAATAAGTGCCTTCAGAACAATATGAACAAGTGAAAGTGACACTAAAATATATATTCCTAACAATAAAGAAGTGAAAATTACACTATCAATTACCATAGTCCAGTATAAATAATCATAACTACTATAATAATGACTATAAAACTAAGTCTAAGTGAAAGAGACACACATAAGTAATAATAAGTGCCTTCAGAACAATATGAACAAGTGAAAGTGACACTAAAATATATATTCCTAACAATAAAGAAGTGAAAATGACTATCAATTACCATAGTCCTGTATAAATAATCATAACTACTATAATAATAACAATAAAACTTAAGTATAAGTGACAGAGACACAAATTACTTCAGAAAAATATATTTATTGAGTGAAAATATCATAATAACAATAATATATGGCATAATAAACAATAAAACACTAAAAAATCGCTTCCCGCCATAATTCAAGGTAGAGCGACGAGTCAAAACGTTCGTCGTAGCCTGGGCCGCGGGTGAGCGTTCGGACGCGGCGAGGTAAATACGCGGCAAAAGTTACCTCCACTTCCATCACCATAACTCCTGAACTACTTGAGCTAAAATGCTCTACTCAACGCCATTCTACACGGGAAGGTAAGGCGCCCATTTTGACATCTGTTTGATTATTGTAGGTAGTATATTAAGCGAGATTAGCCTTAGTTTACTTTTGTTGTGTTTTCAGCCAGATCGCCCGGATACAGCCTCCGTCCTTAACAAAGGCTGCCCGGGTAGGAAGGGTTAACCATGTGTAGCGGATTCAAGGTTCCGATACATGTTGTTGATAACCTTGTTCGTGTGATAGCACCTTTATAACCATGTGTAGCGGATTCAAGGTTCCGATACATGTGGTTGATAACCTTGTTAGTGTGATACCACCTTTATAACCATGTGTAGCGGATGCAAGGTTCCGATACATGTAGTTGATAACCTTGTTCGTGTGATAGCACCTTTATGACCATGTGTAGCGGATGCAAGGTTCCGATACATGTAGTTGATAACCTTGTTCGTGTGATACCACCTTTATAACCATGTGTAGCGGATTCAAGGTTCTGATACATGTAGTTGATAACCTTGATCGACTGATAGCACCTTTATAACCATGTGTATCGGATGCAAGGTTCCGATACATGTAGTTGATAACCTTGTTCGTGTGATAGCACCTTTATAACCATGTGTAGCGGATGCAAGGTTCCGATACATGTAGTTGATAACCTTGTTCGTGTGATAGAACCTTTATAACCATGTGTAGCGGATGCAAGGTTCCGATACATGTAGTTGATAACCTTGTTCGTGTGATAGCACCTTTTTAACCATGTGTAGCGGATTCAAGGTTCCGATACATGTAGTTGATAACCTTGTTCGTGTGATACCACCTTTATAACCATGTGTATCGGATGCAAGGTTCCGATACATGTAGTTGATAACCTTGTTCGTGTGATAGCACCTTTATAACCATGTGTAGCGGATGCAAGGTTCCGATACATGTAGTTGATAAGCTTGTTTGTGTGATAGCACCTTTATAACCCATGTGTAGCGGATGCAAGGTTCCGATACATGTAGTTGATAACCTTGTTCGTGTGATAGCACCTTTATAACCATGTGTAGCGGATGCAAGGTTCAGATACATATAGTTGATAACCTTGTTCGTGTGATAGCACCTTTATAACCATGTGTAGCGGATTCAAGGTTCCGATACATGTAGTTGATAACCTTGTTCGTGTGATAGCACCTTTATAACCATGTGTAGCGGATGCAAGGTTCCGATACATGTAGTTGATAACCTTGTTCGTGTGATAGCACCTTTATAACCATGTGTAGCGGATTCAAGGTTCCGATACATGTAGTTGATAACCTTGTTCGTGTGATAGCACCTTTATAACCATGTGTACCGGATTCTAGGTTCTGATACACGTAGTTGATAACCTTGTTCGTGTGATAGCACCTTTATAACCATGTGTAGCGGATTCAAGGTTCGGATACATGTAGTTGATAACCTTGTTAGTGTGATAGCACCTTTATAACCATGTGTAGCGGACGCAAGGTTCCGATACATGTAGTTGATAACCTTGTTCGTGTGATTGCACCTTTATAACCATGTGTAGCGAATGCAAGGTTCCGATACATGTAATTGATAACCTTGTTCGTGTGATAGCACCTTTATAACCATGTGTAGCGGATGCAAGGTTCCGATACATGTAGTTCATAACCTTGTTCGTGTGATACCACCTTCATTCTGTCAGTATTTATATTCCTCTCCTCTTTTCCCTCTCTACTCATTATTTTTACCTCCTCCTTTTCCTCTTCTCCTCCTACTTCTTGTCTCCTCCCCCTCTTCTCCTCCTACTTCTTGTCTCCTCTCCCTCTTCTCTTTCTTCTAACTCCTCTCCTCCTCGTCCTTCCTTCTCTTCTCCTCCCCTTCTACTGTTTCTTCTATCCCCTCCTCTTCCTCCTCTCCTTTCCTCTCCCTCTTCTCTTTCGTCTATCCCCTCCTCCTCTTCTTCTCCTCCTCCTTCTCTTCCCTCCTCTTCTTCTGCTATCCCTCTTCTGTTTCTTCTATCCCCTCCTGCTATCCTCCTCCTTCCCTTCCCTCCTCTTCCTCCTAGGAACCACTTAAACTATCTTTAACCTTCCGATGACGCATTTTGGTTCTGCTTTCGGGCTATTATAAGACGATTTTATGTATATTAAGAAGGGTGTGTGAAATTAAGAGGGTTATTGAGGTAGTCCTTACCCCTATAACTGCCACAAATTCTGTTTTAATTGTTTAAAATCGTCGTATTATAGCCAGAATAAACTGTCAAAATGTGTTATAGTCTACAGTATGGGGGTTAAGGGGGATGGGCATAATTATTTCCTCTTTTATTTATCTTGTTATAATTTGTTTACTTTCCTCCGTAGATCTCCATCAAGCTTAAAATAACACCCCTTAGACCCCCTTTGAAGATAGTTATGTACATTTTTCGGTAGAAAAATGTCCCGACCGAAGGCCGGTTACTCTTAAAATTACAGGCTAGTTAGGAAATAATTTACACCTAAATGACACGAAGGGACTGAATATTGACAAAGAAACGGGGCCTAAAGTCTTAAATTTGGCAAACTAATAGGCCAAACGTCTGAAAATCTAAAAAAAACAATGGGGCTAAACACGAGGGAGAAGGGGGGCTAGAAAACCGGCCCATCCCCCCTTAACTGTTTTCTCCCCACCGCGTTTTGCACTTCTTTTATACCTCTCCTATTCCTCTTATATCTCCTCCTTCTCTTCCTCCTCCTCCCCTTCTTCCTCATCTTCCTTAATTCTTCTTCCTCTTCCTCTAATTCTTCCTCCTCTTCCTCTAATTATTTTTCCTCCTCCTCTAATTCTTCTTCCTCTTTCTCTAATTCTTCCTCCGCTTCCTCTAATTCTTCCTCCTCTTCCTCTAATTATTTTTCCTCCTCCTCTAATTCTTCTTCCTCTTTCTCTAATTCTTCTTCCTCTTCCTCTAATTCTTCCTCCTCTTCCTCTAATTATTTTTCCTCCTCCTCTAATTCTTCTTCCTCTTTCTCTAATTCTTCCTCCGCTTCCTCTAATTCTTCCTCCTCTTCCTCAAATTTGTCCTCTTCCTCTAATTCTTCCTCCTCTTCCTCTTCGTCCTCCACTTCTTCTAATTCCTCCTCCCCTTCTTCTTCCTCTAATTCTTCTTCCTCCTCCTCCTCCCCTTCTTCCTCCCTTTCCTTTAATTCTTCTTCCCCCTCCTCTTCTTTTTCTTCCTCCTTATCTTCGTCTTCTTCTTCCTCCTCTTCCCCTCCTTCTTCCTCTTCCTTTAATTCTTCCTACTCTTCCTCCTCCTCTTCCTCCTCGTGAACCACTTGGACCCCACTTAATAGTTTTACCCCCGCCACGTCTGCTCTTCTTGCCCACATCGCTTACCGGGCTCCTGCAGATTAACAGAGAGAGAGAGAGAGAGAGAGAGAGAGAGATTTGATTTTGATTTTGCCCCGAGGGGCGAGTTTATTGAGCAGCGCCCCCCATCCTGTGAGGGGACAACCATTGGTAAGGCGATACATACTGCTCAAAGAGCCATTATTCCACTGAAACAACAGCATCGTCGTCTGGTTACATTCATATTTGTGTTTATAAATCAGGTTGGCATTATTCAGATGTATTATTATAGTTTCCTCATTTAATTATCACATGGTCTGTATATACGTATCTCATTAAAAAAAAAAAAAAAAAAAGAAGCAAGCAAGCTTGTAGTGACTGAATTATTAATTGACAGGTTGTAAATAATAGCACTACAGAACTAGTGCAATCGTATGAGGAGACTGTTCATATTTTCATTACATCAATGGTTATTGAGATCATAGTTAGCTGAATACAATTATTACAGGATGGTAGTGTTGAGGTATGGGAGAGGTACAAGGAGAAAAGGAGAGAGGCAAAACGGAAAATTAGAGAAGCGAAAAAAGATGCAAACGAAAGGTGGGGCCAAAGGCTGAGTGAGAATTTTGAAGAACGAAAGAAGATGTTCTGGAAGGAGGTAAATAAAGTAAGGAAAGGAGGACAAAAGAGGGAAGAGTCAGTGAAAGATGAAAATGGAGAATTACTAGTGGAACCAGTTGAAGTGAGGAAAAGATATGCCAAGTATTTTGAATCTTTGTTAAATACAAGAGATGGAAGAGAAGCAGTGATTGAAGCAGAGGTGGATGGAGATAGGTTACCCAGGCCACCCAGGTGGCAGGGAATGAATGAAAGGATTGAGGAAAATGAGGTGAAAGAAGCAGTGAAACAAATGAGAGCGGGAAAAGCAGAAGGTTTGGATGGTATTGCTGTGGAGTGTATAAAGAAGGGTGGAGATGTGATAATAGATTGGTTGGTGAGACTTTTCAACGTGTGCTTTGTTGTGTCAAGGGTACCAATAGACTGGAAGAGTGCATGTATTGTGCCGTTGTACAAGGGGAAGGGAGATCGGCAGGAGTGTTCAAGTTATAGAGGTATTAGTTTATTGTCAGTGGTTGGAAAGCTGTATGGCAGGGTGTTGATAGAGAGGATAATAAAGTGTACAGAAGTTGCAATAGGAGAAGAACAGTGCGGTTTTAGGAGGGGAAGAGGGTGCGTGGATCAGATGTTTGCAGTAAGACAGTTATGCGAGAAGTATTTAGAGAAGCATAAGGAGATATTTTGGGCTTTTATGGACTTGGAAAAAGCGTATGATCGTGTGGACCGTGAAGCAATGTGGAAGGTGTTAAGGATTTATGAAATAGGAGGAAATTTGTTAGAAGCAGTTAAGAGTTTTTATGAAGGGAGTAGAGCATGTGTGAGAGTAGGAAATGGTGAGTTGAGTGAATGGTTTGAGGTAAAGGTAGGTTTGCGACAGGGTTGTGTAATGTCACCATGGCTGTTTAATATGTTTATGGATGGTGTGGTGAGGGAGGTGAAAAGGAGAACTATGGGAAGAGGATTGGGTTTAGTAGGAAAGAATGGTAGAGATTGGGAGTTGAATCAGTTGCTGTTCGCTGATGACACAGCATTGGTGGCGGATTCTGATGAGAAACTGCAGCGGGTAGTCAAAGAGTTTGGTGTGGTTTGTGGAAGGAGGAAACTGAAGGTGAACGTCAATAAAAGTAAAGTAATGGTGTGTAATAGGGGAGAGCATAGGGTGAATCTAGATGTGAGGCTGGATGGGGAAATATTGGAACAAGTAGAGTGTTTTAAATATCTAGGAGGAACGATAAGCAGGAGTGGAGGTATGGAAGTGGAGGTAAAACAGAGAGTGTGTGAAGGAAGGAAGGTTTTCGGAGCAATGGGAAGTATGTGGAAGACGAGAAATCTCGGAGTGAAAGTAAAAAGTGCACTGTATCAAGGAATTGTTGTGCCAACAGTGATGTATGGGGCTGAGACATGGGCTATGAAGAAAAAGGAGAAAAGAGGGCTGGATGTGATGGAGATGAGCTGCTTGAGGAGTATGTGTGGAGTTACTCGTAGAGACAGATTGAGGAATGAAGAGATACGTAGGAGAGTGGGGCAGCAGGAACATTTGTCAGCCAGAGTGGACAGAAGGGTGCTGAGCTGGTATGGTCATGTTGAACGAATGGGAGATGAAAGGCTTACAAAGAGAATATGTGAGTCAGGTACAAGGGGAGATAGAAGGGCAGGAAGACCCCCATTGAGATGGAGAGACTGTGTAAGAAAGGCTTTGGATGATAGAGGAATGACTATAGATCAGGCAGGGGAAGTGGTGGTGGACAGGAGTGAATGGAGAATGCTTGTGAATAGTTGAGTGAACACGTGGTCATTTGGAGTAAGGGGTCGGGCGCAAGTTTGACTAGATAATAGTCCATCAGGCGCCTGGCCCGGGGGGACGATTAATATGAAGGGTGTGCCTGGAAGTGTGGTGGGAGGGCTTGTGGCTTTGGCTCCGCTGCATGTCTGCCTGCCGAGATCGGAACCTCTCCGGGTGGTCAGGGGCCGGGGGAGTGCTGGAGCGACCTTGGTAACCCTGGTCTCTGGGTCTTCTCCTGGGTGACCTGGATGTGTGTGAGTTTGTGTTTTTTATCTGTGTTTATTTTTTGTTTTATGTTGTTTTTGTATTTTCCCTGTTCTTGCTCTGTCTTGAGTCGGCTACCCCCAAAATGGGGATTGGGCCTGAGCATATAGATAGATAGCATATAGACAAAAATAGGCAATGGTATAAATCAACATAATACATAATTTAATACAGACGGACATAATCATGATCCGGTTCGTTGTGCACTGGGAGCTAAGGTGTCTTGAGATCGCCTCGTATCGCAACGAACGTATTATAGTCTGCATGGTTGGTATCTAATTGAATATACTTAGTGGGTATTTCAAGAATGTCAGGGGGTAAGGAAATGTGATTTGTATATTAGAAGACTGTGATTAACGAGACGTGTAACATGTGGAGGGAGGTGGTAGAAAGAGAGGGATCTCGTTGGGGTGGAAGTTTCGCTCCCAGGAATTTTCGTTTCTGTGGTATTTCAATAATAATAATAATAAGGGGACAACCACTGGTAAGGCAATACATACTGCTCAAAGAGCCATTATTGTACTGTAACAACAGTATCGTCGTCTGGTTACATTAATTGTTGTGTTTATAAATCAGGTAGGCATCATTCAGATGTGTTATTATAGTTTCCTCATTTGATTGCCACATGTGCTCTATATACGTGCTCCAAAAAAAAATATATAAAAATAAAAATAAAATGTGACGGAATTATTAATTGACAGGTAAATAATAGCACTACAAAACTAGTACAATCGTATGAGGAGACTGTTCATATTTTCATTACATCAATGGTTATTGAGATCATAGTTAGCTGAATACAATTATTACATACATGATGTGACTAATATTTCGAACTACATAAATTATTATGCAATAATAGTAACACAAATATTATATTACAATCATATGAGGGACACTTCACATTCTGCATTACATCAACGGTTATTGAGGTCATAGTTAGCTGAATACAAGAGTCACATACATAATGTGACTAATATTACCAACTACCGAAGTTATAATGGAATTATAGTAATACAAATATTTTACAATCATGAGTGACATGGTTCAAATTCTTATTACAATAATGGTTATTGAGGGGATAGTTAGCGGAATATGACCAGTGGAGAAGTTTACATGCCGATAGTAATATAATATTTAATAGGGTGTGTGGTTATGGGAGAGAGGGAGGGGGGTTGTAGGAAGTAGAGGAATGGGTGGGAGAGGAGGAGGAGTATGGGGGGGGGGGGGGGAGGAGGAGGTAAGGTACTCCAGGGAGGAGGAATGTGTGAGAGAGGAGGTGTGTGTGTGTATGTGTTGGGAGGGTGGGACATACTACATATAAATAAGTTGTTTAAGGCCAGTCATAGTACTGAAGATAAATATGGTAGTAAAAAAAAAGGGGGGAAAGTTTGAATTTCAACGCAAGTCTACAAATATCAGCAGTATCGCTTCATCGTACCTGACACAACATATCAATAAGTAAGGAAGGAAACTGTATGCATGCAAAGATCAAGATTCAATTATGTTTAGTAGCAAAACAATATTCAGAAGGAAGATACTAGTAGTCCTCCGGGAGGGATATGCCGCATATCCGAAGGTACTTAATTGTAGATCAAACCATTAGCCGAGAATATTGAGGACAATTATGTTGCTTACATAATGCAAGGGTCATGTATATTGGCTTGCAAAAGGATATGAATTGGCACTTAACAGATTATTTAAATAAATGCTGTGTTAGAGGCTCAGAGGGATATGTATATACTGTACATTGTCAATCTATTAAATGAGAATAGCAGTGATAAGTAAAGAAATACTGACTGATATTATAAGTGTGACATGATCAATGAAAATATGAAATCGTGTAGAGGGCGTTACAAAGGGTTTAAGTGTGACCTTGTAAGAAAGAAGAGATGTGTGGAGGGCAAGGGGTGCATACTTATAAGGTTCATGTTTCATGTTTACAGTACATATTATTGTGGGGGGGCAAAGTTCTTGTGTTTTTTTTAGTATGTTATTGATTACGTTATTCTTTAGCATGTATGTTGCTTGATCCTCAATAGTGGTTAACTGATTATTCCTGTATTCTCTAATCATTGGGCATTCCAAGATATAGTGCTCGAGAGAGTGTTTGTTGGGAGCTCTGCAAACCCTACATTGCCTGTGCTCTTCTTCTACCTGCCAATTCAGCTGCCATGGATAACAATAGCCAAGCCTTATTCTTGCATGTACTGAGTCTACCCACCTACTCCTTGCACGTTTACCATAGGTGTATTTGGTCGTAAATGCTACTTTATTGTAGTAGTTTATAGATCGGCTGGTATTATGATGTCTAGCTCTGTCTTCATCCACTCTTTCTTCTTGTGTCTTTTTAATTATAGTTCTCATTTGTGTCAATGACAGTTCAAGAATATGATCAGGTTCTTCTTTCTCTGAGGCCTCCTTGGCAAGCTTATCTTTGCTTATCATTGCCGGGGATGCCTACATGTGAAGGAATCCAGGCAAATTTGACCCCTAGCCCCTTCTCCCCTACACATTTTATCCCCCGTCTGATAACTTGTACAAGGAAAGGATAGGTGGGTTGGGGGCTAGAGATAGCTTCCAAGGCCGCCCTGCTGTCAGATAGGATAAGAATATTCTTTCCCCTTCGAAAGATACTCCCAATTCCCATCGCAATTGCCACCAGCTCAGTTTGAGTGGAGGAGGCCCAGTCCTGTAGCCTGGATAGTTCATCGTCTTTCTGAGCAAAGTTGCCACCACTCATAATAGTGATGACAGCTCCTGCCCTCCCAGTTACGGTGTTAAGTGAGCCGTCACAGTATACCTGATCAGTGCTCTCATCTGTCATATCTTCTATTAGTGACATAAAGTTTGTCTTCAGAGCGTAGGACGGGATCTCAGACTTTTTTGTGTCGAGTTGAGTCACTATAATATCAATAGTGGCCTCTTCCCAGGGCGGAAGGGGGACACTCAATTGCCGGTCATCTGGATGGTAGTCTGTAAGCTGGGTGGGCGGGGTGGGGTCAGTCAGTTGCCAGTCACCGATATAGTAGTCTGTAAGCTGGTAGTCAAGAATGTCAGCAGCAGTTACATGTGGCCAGTCCCTGCCTTTTAAGTCATCTATTCTAAGTAGCTCCATTAGTGCAGTCTTAGGTCGTGCTTCTCTGTCGTCTCTCAGTGTTCGTATGCCTATTATCATATTTGTTTCTTTTATTCTATCAGTGATGGACGATAGATTTAACTCGTATCTAAGATTGTTTACCTTGACATTTCTCGGACATCCAAAAATAAGTGTCATGGCCTCATTTTGCAGTTTGTCAAGTTTTTCGATCTGATTAGCAGGTAGACAGGAGAGAGCAGGTGCATGGTAGTCAATTACTGATCTAATATAGGCAATGTACATGGTCCTGAGGATAGTGATGGAGGCACCCAAGCCTTTCCATGACATTACTTTAAGGGGCCTTAGTCGTCTTTTACAGGTGGTCATTACATGATCAAATTCAGCATTATTACCCTGTATTCCCCCAACATACACTCCCAGATATTTATAATAGTCTACCCTCTCCAGTACATTACCATGGAGATGTAGAGGCTTGTACGATTCCAACCTTTTGTTATGGTTTTTGTTTTGTTTGTTGATATTACCAGGCCTAATTGGTCACAAGCTTCTCCTACCAAGTCTAGGACACGTTGCATGTCCCTGTGACTATCGGCCTGGATCAAAATATCATCAGCATAGCTTTCACAGATCACTCCTCTGGGAAATTTGAGTCTAACAATAATGTGCATTAATATGTTGAATAGTATTGGACTTAATACTCCCCCCTGTGGTGTACCCAGCTCAAGCTTACGTACTTCAGACGTTTTACCTTGAAAGACGACATATGCACTTCAATTGCTGAGGTATTCCTTGATCCAGCCCAATAGTTTACCTTTTACACACATTTTCGCCAACTCGCAAAGTATTACCTCCCTGTTTGCTACATCAAATGCACCCATCAGATCTAAAAATACAGTGAAGTTACACCTATGGTTAGAGTGATACAGGACATTGTACTTCTGCCTTTGATGTAGCCATTCAAATGCGGGCTCAATTGTGACTCTATTTTGTGCAGTAGCCTATTAAGGACAATCCTTTCAATTGTCTTGCAATAACAAGAAAGCAGTATATAGGTCTTATGGCTGTAACAGAACTAGCCTTGGGTACAGGAATTATGACAGCTCTTTTCCAGTCAGGAGGGATGACACTGTTGCGATAGCTAAGGTTAAAGAAATCCAGCAATGGATTGCCTGCAACCCCTGCCATTGCACATAGAATGGGATATGTTATCCCATCCTCCCCTGGGGCACTACTTTTGTTGTTGGATAGGGCTCTTTGGAGCTCGTAAGTGTTTATATCTTTACACGAGTCATCCTTAATGGCTATTGCTTCGTCTACTTGTTGGCGAAAATCCGGCAGGTTGGGTCCTAGCTTATTCCTAACTCTGAGAGGCAGATTACTGTAGGTGGAGGCAGAGGCCCATTCATCCATAAGGGTTTGAGCATATTCCTGAGGGTGGGGATGTGCTGCAGCTTGGTTAGTTTTCCCCCTTGCAATATTTATTTTCTTCCACACAACACGTATCTTTATTTGTGTGATTTAAAAAGTCTAACCAGAATTTCTCCCTTGCTTTAATTTTAGCCTGATGGGCCCTTTGACCACAGATTTTTATATATTCAAAGTTTTCACCAGTTTTATTACCCTTCCAAATTTGTGTAGCGGTTTTTAACAAATTGGTGGTATCTTGTACCTCTTTATCATCCCTGTACCACCTTTGCCAGATTCCACCCTTCGCGTGTGAACGGTATTTGTTTCCCCTATTACTTTTGCTTTTATTCTTGTTTGTTGTCTTTTTATGAGAGATTTGCTGTTCAGCATAGCTTGTTAGATCTTGATAGAAAGTATTTATTGAGTTAGTCACAGGATATGACTCAAACCACTTACTCATTCCTTCCACAAATTCTTTGGTATGCTGTGGTAGGAGTTGGAGCCTCTTCCTCCCCCCATCAACCCGCCTCTTTTTAACATCTAGCTTAGTTAATAGTGCAAAGTGATCAGATAATAGTAAGTCCTGCTTGTGAACAGAACAGGTACGATATGGCTCGTTATACAGACACACATAATCTAGCCTGTGTTACGAACTGGCACTCGGGTACACAAGGGCTCTCAATCAGGACTCGAATACGGCTCGCTGCCACAACGGAAACACACGATCCCAACCCCTGAGTACTGCCAGCTGAACAAAAAACACCAATACCCTCCAGAGTTCAATCTGCTATAACGGGGTATACAAGAACTCGGTACTAGTGTTCAACAACAGACTAATAAAGAGACAGGAATTATCTAGTCTGGTCAACAATCAAACAATGAAGTAAAAAACAACAACACAAAAGAATAGTGTTGGCCGAAGCCGAAGTAATCCACCCTTGACTATGAACTTAAGAAGTCCACCACCCTCTACTTCGGATCGGCACTATTACGTTACATTAATTAATAGTCCTTCAGCATCGAGCAAGGAATCTTCTGAAAAAAGTTAGATGCTTCTCGGATGCTCGTAAGAAGTACGTATCGGATTTTGAACAGTAATTCAATAAGCAAAAACACTGGCAATTAAATACTATTAAAGGCTTAAATTGGCATAAGAATAATTAAAAGAATATGCAATAGTAAATGGCAAACATTAAAAGGAAGTACTCCGCAAATGCAACGGCAATAGCCTACTCGGATTGTGCTCGTGGGCCACTAATCACTAAAGTAGCCAAGCTTGCAACACATGAAATCAATAGTGCATAAACAATATCATACATAAGGAAAGCTTCAATACTATTCTGTATCTACTAATCGAGTAAAGTCTAGCTGGGGCACTGTAGGTAAAAAGGTAGCAGTGACTGAGCAAAAACGGTTCGTAGCCTAGCGAAGTCCTCACGATTGTTTAAAGTATTACGTTAAAACTAACAAGTGCACTTTGAGAAATCCAGATCCCTTGTATCTGGTTTTCTCCCGGCTCCTTGACAAAGTAAAAACAAACTGTTAATAAAATACAGGGTGGTTAGGCTCTTGCCCTCACGCACTGTAAATTATTAACTCAACACAGTCAGCCGCCAAGACAACCTAGGCTTCACTGACCCGAAACGAGTATGCAGGTTTATCGCTTAACCACTGCATCAAACAACAACTCGTAACACAGAAAAGCCTTACCCCAGTCTAGCATTACCTAGATTAGCAGAAAACAGGAATAATAATAATAACACACAGGGAAATGCATATACAAGTGCAACAAACATAAATTAATCCTATTCTAAGTCAACCCTTCCAAAATAGGCTATCTAATAGGCAAGTATCTCGTGAGAACTCCAGCGATAATACGTTGGCTGACTAGCTCTGCACCAACGGAACCATGGAAGTTAAACAGGGCAGGGAAAAGAGGAAATAAGAATGTAAGGTAGTAGAGAAAGTTCCCATCAGTCAGAAGAATATAAATAGTTAGCAAGGGAAATGAGAAGTCGCTCTGCCTAATGAGTTCTGATGAAAAAATGGCTAGACTTCCCTTTTATACCCGGCCCTCTAGTGAGCCCAACGTGAACTACTAAGGACCGCCCACTGACAACCATTACGTAATTTCTCTCTCTCCTCTGGGATACACAAAGGCTCCCCCTAGCACTGAGGGAGGGAGGAGTGCTAGTGAGTTAGGCCTACCTCCTGCCTGGCGTACCCACTGACACCTAACTGTGGCTGTTTCTCTTCCCATCATTACAAATAAGTTTTACACACAATACTTATAACTAATGATATAAAATAGAACTCGTTGACTCAGATGAAAACAAAATACATATTCATAATACTTATAGTACAACGGCTCACATGAACTAAGTTAGGAAACTCTACATAGACTACAGCCAAAGTTCCTGCCCTGACGATCCTAGCGAGAGTGGGGCATGACTAGGCGTTCTGTACAGCATGCTCACACGTGGACATGCGTCACACCTCCCCCAAGATTTTACTCGCTCAACCCTGAGCTAAAATCTGACAAACACAGAACCCCATCAAGCCCCCCACACCCAGCGACCGCATGGCACTAAAACAAAGCTGAGTTTATCACCAAAACACATCTTATTATAAAAAAAAAAAATCACATTTTATAACTCCTCCCAACAATAGCAAAAAGACACAATATCATGCTCCCAGAGCGAGCTTACAGCAGCTCAGCCGTTTGATAGTTCGTGGACTACTCAAACTCTATAGGCTATGACAAACTTATACGATTACCTATATCAAAAGAAAGAGTTTTTATATGATTTTTATATTTAATATGTTTTTCCCGGCTGCACTATAAGGGCAGCCTATTTTCCTCCACTCAAACCCACACACCTGTGATAGCCTACGACTGATCATCCACCCTTGATAAACAAACCGCGATAACTTTGTGACATCCAGCAATATGACGGATGTCCAGGTTATACTCCTGCAACATCAAAGACCACCTGGTCAGTCTCATATTGTGATTGTGAAATTGATTCAGGAATCTCAAAGGGTGATGATCAGTGTAGATAACCACGACTGGTCCATAGGCTGGAACATACACCTCGAAGTGCCTGAGCGACAGTACAATCGCCAGTAATTCCTTTTCTATTGTAGAATAGTTTTTTTGTGCAGCATTGAACTTCTTAGAAAAGAAACTTACTGGGTGTTCCACACCTTCATTGTCTGTCTGTAGCAAGACGGCACCAGCCCCTACACCACTAGCATCTGTTGCCAGCTGAAAAGGCCTGTTAAAGTCTGGGGCCCTGAGTATCGGGTAAGTACATAGCAAATGTTTCACCAAAGTGAAAGCCTTTTCACACTCAGGTGCCCACAAAAACTTTTTGTCTTTAGATAACAAATCTGTGAGAGGTGCCAACACCGTTGAGTAACCTTTTATGAAGCGTCTGTAGTAGCCTATCATACCCAAGAATCTCATAATCTGCTTCTTGGTTGTTGGGTGCGGAAATTTATTGATAGCCTGTACCTTGTTCTGAGGAGGGCACACCTGTCCCCTTCCCACTACAAACCCAAGGTACTGCACAGTGGCTTTTACGAAGTCACACTTTGCCAAATTTACTACCAGACCTGCTTCACTAAGTTTCCGGAACAAGGTCTCAAGGTGCTCACAATGGCTCTCAAAGTCGTCATCATAAATGATTACATCGTCCAAATATACGGTGCAATTTGGAATGTCCTTTACAATTTCATTCATCAGGTTCTGAAACGTTGCTGGTGCATTCTTAAGTCCGTAAGGCATAACATTGCACCGGTAGGTACTCCCGTCCACAACAAAACCACATACCTCTTTAGCACGCTCGGACAAAGGTACTTGCCAGTAACCTTTTACTAAATCTACTTTAGACAAAAAACGAGCATTACCAATTTTGTCAACACTATCATCAACCCGAGGAAGAGGATATGGGTTAGTTGGAGTCAAACCGTTTAACCTACGGAAATCAATACAAAAGCGTACCTTGCCACCTGGCTTAGGCTGCAGTGTTACGGGGGAAGTCCACTTAACTGTGCCTTTCTCTATCAACCCTCTACCGAGCATATACTCCAACTCATCCCTCAGAGCTGGTAGATTTATGGGGGGCACACGGTACGGGATTGACTTAAAGGGTAGATGGTCCCCCACGTCAACATCATGCATAGCCTGAGTAGTGAGGCCTGGGTGTTCAGCAAATACAGTGGGGTATGAACCGAACAACTGACGGATAGCATCAAACTGCGGCTCAGGCAATTGAGCTATAGCCTCGTCAGCCCTTAGGCTCGAGTTTCCCGCCCACTGATCCGCTGAAACATGTTGATCCCAGCTATCCTCCTCTGAAGCTTGACTGTCCCCCTCTCCTTCTCCACCACGGCTGCAACAAGCCAACACAGGGACAGTGAGAGGCTCAGAGGGGCGCCTCACATACTCTTTAATAAGGTTCACGTGACATAACTGGTTCTTTTTCCTCCTGTCTGGAGTGGCAACAAGGTCATCTAAGTCTGAAATTTTTCTACAATTTTATAAGGTCCAGTGTACTTCGCAGAGAGGGGGTTACCAACCAAAGGCAACAAAATTAATACCTCTTGTCCTACAGTGAACTTCCGGAGCCTCACTTTGCGATCATACCTGTCCTTCATCAAAGCTTGTGATTCTGTCAAATTTCTACCTGCCATCCCCAGACTCTTAAGCATGCGCTCACGGCTTTCAAGCACATACTTTAATAATGGACAAGGCTGCACAGTCCCCTCCCAAATTTCTTTCAGCATGTTAAGGGGGCCCCTGACACGGTGTCCAAAAATCAGCTCGTTTGGACTAAATCCCAGGCTCTCACCAGGTACCTCCCGAGCAGCAAACAGCACATAAGGCAATCCAAGATCCCAATCCATACCGTTGTCAGCACAATAACACCTGAGCATGCTTTTAAGTGTAGCATGCCACCGCTCAAGCACCCCTTGACTCTCAGGGTGATACGCTGACGATACTACTGCTCGTATCCCATGCTGTTGCATTGTTTGCTTGAACATGTTGGAGGTGAAATTAGATCCCTGATCAGACTGAATCTCCTCCGGGTACCCGTACCTTGAGAAGTACCACAACAAGTTACTGACTACCGTCTTAGCCATTCCATTTTTCATAGGGTATGCATCGGGGTATCTAGTGGCAACATCCATTATGGTTAACAAAAATTTATTTCCAGCCTTATTGGGAGGGAGTGGACCAACCAAGTCAACAATAATTTTACTAAAGGGTGGCCCAATCACAGGAATAGGGTGTAACGGAGCCTTAGGAATAACTTGGTTCGGTTTCCCGACACGTTGACAAAAATCACATGAGTTTATCCATGACTGCACATGAGACTTCATCCCCGGCCACCAAAACAATTTCCCCAAAGCCGCCACCATTTTCTTGGCACCCAAATGTCCTGATAATGGAGAATCATGAGCCAACCTAAGCAAACTTTCCCTGCAGCCCTCTGGCACGACCAGCTGGTCAACTGTACCTGATCCGCCCTCCCAGTTCCTTTTAGGATCTTGATATCGGTGGTATAAAATTCCATTAACGAAAAAAAAATCCCCTGCCTTTGCATCCCTATCTTCTTCTAACTCCACAGCCCCATTGGTACACTGCAAAACCTCTGGATCCTCTAATTGCAACTTTCGAATGTCTGTGGGAGCCAACATGTCTAACTGCTTGGTCAACAACTCACGCCCTCCCCCAACATCCAACTTAGACATCCGGTTTTCTCGCTGCAGGTAACGGTGCTGTCTCTGAGTCTCTGCCTCCTCCACTACTTTATCAACTGTGTTAGGCACTGGAGTTACAACAGACTCGGTCAAAGGTCCTGCTATTGGGTCTTTTGGGAGAGCCACTGGTTCTAAACTCTTCAAACTTTTCCCAGCCTTCCGCTTCTCCTTAATTCCCTTCCTCCGCTGTTCTGTGGCCTGGGAAATAGGCTGTGATACCTTAAATGCTTGGGAACGAGTTACCACACATGCCATCTGTTGGCGTTGACAACTCACTACCCACTCTTGTTCCTCCCTACTCACGTCGGCCGGCCTCTCGGCAACGACTAAGGGTGGAACTTCTAAAGTAGGCACCGCAAAGTCGTTGCCGAGAAGAAGGTCGACGCCCTCCACTGGCAATTTCTCAACGATCCCAACATCTAAGTCCTTAATCACACCATCAATTTCCAGCTCCACATGAACCAACGGGTATGACCTGGTCGCATTAATACCCTGAACAACAACCACCCGTGCCGCATTAATTGGTCGCCCCGTGAAATTCTTCAAAAGTGTCTGTGAAGCTCCAGTATCACGCAAAACTTCCACCTTATGCTGGCAACCCGCCCAACTTACCCTACCGGTCCCTCTATGGGCACAAAGGACATCACGGACAGGGGACGAGCCTTCCTGAGTCTTATACATAGCCTGTGACCCTGCCGCTGGCAAACTACCCTGGGTAAATCCAGACGACATTTCAGCCACACCTATGCTGCGCACCAAAGACACGGCTGCAGTTGGCGGCTTACTAGGACAAGATTTTGCATAATGCCCCTTCTTTCTACAATGAAACATTCCACTTCCACTATCGGTCTCTTCTGATAAGGGGCGGAGTTCTGACCCTTCTGTAATGGGACGGCTGTAGTCTTTGGTTCAGTCCTGGTATCTTGGCTTTTAAACTGAGGTTTATATCTATAGTGATTGTCCTGAGCTCGAGGGTTTGGAGTATCGTGCCCCTTGGGAACTGCATCAACACGCTTTACAGATTCACATCCCCTGATTAGCGACAACCTGAAGTCAGCCATCTCAGCTGCCTCTTGAAGAGTTCTTGGGTTCTTTTCTTTAATAGTTAAAGTCATTTCTGCACCAGTACACTTATAAAACTGCTCGAGCAGAAACAGCTCAGTCAACTGTTCTGCCGTCTCAGCTTTCTCAGAACGTGTCCAGTTTTTAAGTGCATCTTTTAAGTCCCGGGCATGTTCAAGAAAGGTCGCCACCCTAGTCTTTGTAACACCCCGAAACTTCAATCGATATGTTTCCGGTTGCAACTCGTGTGCCCGTAGGACAGTTCTCTTCAATTCTGGGTAGTCAATGCATGACTCTAAAGGCAGTGCATCATAAGCCTTCAGACCCTTACCCGTAAGTCTTGAGGAGACTAGAGCTGCCCACTTCTCTTCAGGCCAATTATGCTCCCTACACTTCTTCTCAAAACGATTACAAAATTCTGTGACTTCAGTTTCACTAAATACCGGCACCAATTTGACTAAGTGGGCCAAGGACTGTTCTCTTACTTGGCCGTCACGGCCCATCTGAGTCCCTGTCGACTCTGCACGAGTCTTATCTAAATCTAATTTAGCACAATATTTCTCCGAGTCGTACCTAAGCTCAGCCTCATGCCTCCTGGTCTCATCCTCTTGCCTCCTGGTCTCATCCTCTTGCCTCCTAACCTCAATCTCATGCCTCCTAGTCTCATTCTCATGCCTCCTAGTCTCATTCTCCTGCTTCCTAGCCTCAATCTTAGCAAGCTCAAGTCTAAATACCATATCTGGAGACAGGCAGGAAGAGGGAGCTGCCACTACTGAAGGAGGGGGGGCAAAAACTGGGGAACCACCACGTGCACCACCCGAGGGCACTCCAATCTGCCAATTCTCATCCCTCTGTGGGAGAGTGCTAACCTCCGGTAACTGAGTGGACGGCACTGTGGGAGTCGAGTGAGAGGGGATCTGGGGAGGAACCCCCCTCAAACGCCCTCTCCTCCGAAACCCCATGTCGCCCACGCAACACCCAGGAAATCAGCTCCCCCTTGGACATCCCTGCTACATTGGAAATGCCCAAAACCTTGGCTATCAGGTGCAAGCCACAAACATCCACCCAAGTCAGCCTCTCCTCCGTCACGTGGTACCGCTTACTCACAAAAACTCTAGCATCCTCCTCACTGGTTTCTAACGGCACACCTTCAAATGACATCTCTCGCTCATCGTCAGTGCTAATGCACGACATAGGAATCTTCTGAAAAAAGTTAGATGCTTCTCGGATGCTCGTAAGAAGTACATATCGGATTTTGAACAGTAATTCAATAAGCAAAACCACTGGCAATTAAATACTATTAAAGGCTTAAATTGGCATAAGAATAATTAAAAGAATATGCAATAGTAAATGGCAAACATTAAAAGGAAGTACTCCACAAATGCAACGGCAATAGCCTACTCGGATTGTGCTCGTGGGCCACTAATCACTAAAGTAGCCAAGCTTGCAACACATGAAATCAATAGTGCATAAACAATATCATACATAAGGAAAGCTTCAATACTATTCTGTATCTACTAATCGAGTAAAGTCTAGCTGGGGTACTGTAGGCAAAAAGGTAGCAGTGACTGAGCAAAAACGGCTCGTAGCCTAGTGAAGTCCTCACGACTGTTTAAAGTATTACGTTAAAACTAACAAGTGCACTTTGAGAAATCCAGATCCCTTGTATCTGGTTTTCTCCCGGCTCCTTGACAAAGTAAAAACAAACTGTTAATAAAATACAGGGTGGTTAGGCTCTTGCCCTCACGCACTGTAAATTATTAACTCAACACAGTCAGCCGCGAAGACAACCTAGGCTTCACTGAACCGAAACGAGTATGCAGGTTTATCGCTTAACCACTGCATCAAACAACAACTCGTAACACAGAAAAGCCTTACCCCAGTCTAGCATTACCTAGACTAGCAGAAGACAGGAATAATAATAATAACACACAGGGAAATGCATATACAAGTGCAACAAACATAAATCAATCCTATTCTAAGTCAACCCTTCCAAAATAGGCTATCTAATAGGCAAATATCTCGTGAGAACTCAAGCGATAATACGTTGGCTGACTAGCTCTGCACCAACGGGACCATGTAAGTTAAACAGGGCAGGGAAAAGAGGAAATAAGAATGTAAGGTAGTAGAGAAAGTTCCCATCAGTCAGAAGAATATAAATAGTTAGCAAGGGAAATGAGAAGTCGCTCTGCCTAATGAGTTCTGATGAAAAAATGGCTAGACTTCCCTTTTATACCCGGCCCTCTAGTGAGCCCAACGTGAACTACTAAGGACCGCCCACTGACAACCATTACGTAATTTCTCTCTCTCCTCTGGGATACACAAAGGCTCCCCCTAGCACTGAGGGAGGGAGGAGTGCTAGTGAGTTAGGCCTACCTCCTGCCTGGCGTACCCACTGACACCTAACTGTGGCTGTTTCTCTTCCCATCATTACAAATAAGTTTTACACACAATACTTATAACTAATGATATAAAATAGAACTCGTTGACTCAGATGAAAACAAAATACATATTCATAATACTTATAGTACAACGGCTCACATGAACTAAGTTAGGAAACTCTACATAGACTACAGCCAAAGTTCCTGCCCTGACGATCCTAGCGAGAGTGGGGCATGACTAGGCGTTCTGTACAGCATGCTCACACGTGGACATGCGTCACACCTGCCACCTTGGACATGCGTTGACTCCGGCTGTCCTATTAGTCTTACCTCATTACTGGAGTTTATATAATTTAACCATCGTTGACCATTAACATTAGTATTATTCCTACCTTCATGCGAGGACAGAGCTCTATGGTGAGCATTTAGGTCGCCCATCAATAGAGTCTGTTCTTCATATAGCAGGTGAGGAAATTCTTGTGTATCGAGTGAGTTGCAACCTACATATATGTTGATTATATTAAGTTGGTAATCATCAAGGTATACCTTTAAAGATATATTTTCAGTGTCCCTACCAAACGAACAATGAAACCTCTTTACAGGTATAGTCTTTTTGACATACGTAATCAAACCCCTGGCAGATGTTTCAGTGAAGTTTTGTATATGGGCAATATAATTTCCAAATCTAGGGCGAAATGTTTCATTAGCCCTGGTTTCTTGGAGACATATTACATCCACGTCATGCAACATTGCAAAATGCTGAAGCTCTACAAAGCGTTGATTAATGCCATTGATATTCCAACATAACACCTTTAGGCCTGTATCACAATTTCCTGTGTTATTCATCATCACTACCTACTGGGGTTTCTTCAACACTAGCTGGCTCTATCGAGTCTACCATACCCTCAATTACTTTGGCTGTCTCTTTCATTGTTGAAACAGCAGAGAGGAGGCGCATACCATCCTCTTCTGTAAGTTTTTCTAGTTTTTCCTTTATTGATTTAACCGTGAGCTTTCTTGGCAAGGCATAGGAAACATTGTTTAAAACATCGTCTCTTACTAATAGATGTTCAGTTTGTTCCCCCCTAACAATGTGATATTCCCCCTGCTTACAGTTTGTAATATTACTCGCACTGTCACTATTGTTCTCCGCCTGGTTATTGTTCAATTTGTTGGCTACACATGCGAGTACCATTTTCATCACCTCATTTATTTGTGCTCTCATCAACTCACCTAATTGTGCTTGGAACTCCAGTTACTGCTCCATGAGCTGTTGCAGTTGCTGTTGTTGTTAATCCGCCACAGACCTGAGGTGAGCCAGGGTCATTTGTATGGCGTGTGTCATCTCGTTGTTGTTGTTGTTGTGGTGGGGGTGGGGTGTGGGGGTTAGTGGCAGCCGGGATGTTGACACTTGTTGTTGTTGTTTTTGTCCCACGCCTGTACCCGCCACTTCTGCCCACACATGTGTAGGAGCACCTGTACTGGTAGGCTGTCTTGATGTCCCCGCACGTCTTTGATCCCAAGCTTCTCCCCCCACGCCGCTGGCAGTGGCTGCAGTCTCCTGGGCCAACCCTGCCCCCACAACCATGGTGGTGTTGTTGTTGCTCCCTTGTCTGTCATATTCTCGTACCTGTGGGGAGGACAAAGGAGGGACAGGGGGGGAGAGTAAGGAGTGGGAAGAGGAGGAGGAGGAGGATGGAAGGGAGGGAGGCAAGAGGGGACGGGAGGTAGGTGTGAGAGGGAGAGAGAGGGGGGATGTGGCGGAGGTAGAGCGGTTCACTGTATGACCAGCTGACCGGGGTGAGGGGAGAGTGGGGGGCGGTGTGATCAGCTGACGACCTGTTGTTTGAGCTCCTAGTTGAGGGGCGTTTGTTGCAGAGAAGCGAGTGTGCATTATGTTGACCATTGCAGTTGGCGCACCTTGGAGAGACACTTAAACCTTTTTTTATTTGTTTGCCACAAACGGATGACTCATGTTGCTCTGCGCAGAACCTGCACCTGTGAAGTTCCTTGCAGCTAAAACGTTTGTGTCCCCATCTGCTGCAACGTAGACAGAAGGCAGGTGGTTCGTTATAGATGGCTATGGGGTTGGGAGGAAGGATAGTTATAAATTGATGCCTGTCCGGTATCACCCCTTTCCACAAGGCAAGCACTTGCTCACTCTCTTCCCCTCGTATTATGTGTCTCTTTGCCCACACCACTTGAGAATGTTGCTGTACTGCTTCAAGGGAGGCGGGGAGAGGGTATCGTTTTATAATGACCTAAGTCTTGACTTCATCCGGGCTAGGTGGTACTAGCTTCACTCCCTTATACCCCTGTGTAGTGAGAAACTTGAGGGTTGCATTCCCTACACTTCGTATGAACGGCCTATTATAGCCCTTGGCAAATGATACTTTCAGGTCTGGATGGGATACTGACAGCGATAAGGCCCAGTTGAAGAAGTTTGTCTTGTTCATTGTGTTATCTTTAGGCAGGTAAAGAGGCACTGACTCCGATACGGTTGACGGTTCTTGCTGGTCACGTTCTCGATGTACAATTTGAGCTCTCTCATTCGCCTCCCCCTTTTCGTTCCTCTTGTTATTCTTCTTCTTAGAATCGACCACGACGTACCCGTCGTCTGGTTCTCCTCCTTCTCTTTCTCTTCCTCTTCTGTCTTCCTCTTCCTCTCGGTACTCGGTGCTGTTGTCCATCACGTCGTTGGTGTCATGGTGTGTTTGTTCAAGATCTTTATCATTGTTAGTGGTTTCCTCCATTGTGTAATCCTTTCCGTTCACTTCGCCTGCATTCACGTTCACTTTCACATTGACGGCATGGGGGGTGGTTGGGGAGGGAGGAGATTAGACGATGTGAACAAAATAACAGAAAATAATACGATAAATTTATTTTCCCACGGACACTCGGGTGAGGGGATGTAGGGGAAGATGGGGGGTTTACGAGTGGTCAGTTTTTGTGGTCAAGAAAGGAGGAGGGGATGGGAGGGGAGACGGCGTTCCTGTCCCTCTCTCAGCCTCGCTTGACTCCTCCTGAAGGGATCTTAGCAGTTTTCCTCTCGAGTTGCTAATAATTCCTAGGCTAATCTGTGTGTACACTCGAAGTCACCCTTCACTGTGACACAACAATTTTTTATGATCTCGGAAATTGTTTGATATCCGGTAGATCACCAATAGCCCGGGCTATTGACGAAATAACCCGGACAGCATGTCGTGGCACCTACCCCTCACCTGGTCCTTTTTAATACTGAGAGAGAGAGAGAAAGAGCAAGAGTGAGAGAGAGACAGAGACAAAGAGAGAGAGATAAAGAGCAAGAGCGAGAGAGTCACTTAAATAAAGAGAATACTAATGCTTTAAGTTGCTTCATCTCATTTTTCATTTAATCCACTTCTGTACGTAGTAACTGTAAGCTTACTGCATAAATATCAAACAGTGTTGTATTATATTGAGAGAGAGAGAGACAGACAGACAGAGAGAGAGAGAGAGAGAGAGAGAGAGAGAGAGAGCACTTGAATGAATGGTGTGAATTGAGCAAATATAAGCTCCACAATTGCAGAATCGAGTCAAGCACATGGAATCGTATGCATACACACATATTGTATATACATATTAGCGCAAATACATACACGCACACCTACACATAGATGGACATTCTCACACATAAACAGTATTCTACATACATGCGCACACTCTCCACATTCGCTCAGCAGAGTCGTTGACCACCTTCACGGCTTTCACCCTCTTTTGTGACGTAATCCAATCTTGGTCATTGATCCAATCCTCTGGATGTTTCTGAAGGAAGGTGGGAGACTCCGATTCTGGATATATCGCGCGGAAGAAGATTTCTTTGGTTCTCCGCGTGACGAAGAGCTCGATGGGGTGTTATGGACTGAAGTTCTTCGGATCAAGCCGTCTGAGTCCCTTCTTCGTGGCGGGGGATTGAAGTCGTTGGACCCTCTTGAGCTTCGTGTGCTTTGGAATGCGGT
This sequence comes from Lithodes maja, assembly GCA_037953745.1. Lineage (NCBI taxonomy): Eukaryota > Metazoa > Arthropoda > Malacostraca > Decapoda > Lithodidae > Lithodes > Lithodes maja. Next base: position 30,610 of record JBAKBP010006701.1, on the reverse strand, counting down.
CGTCGAAAAAACCAAGCCCCATGAGTACCTCTGAGTGATACCAAAGGTGCCTATTCAAGGTCGTGGATGCCGTGTGGCTGACTTCCTTGTCGGGGTAGGCCTCGAGCAGGCAGAGGAACTCCTAGTTGTTCAGTGGAGCTCAATTCGAGACCATTGCCTTGATCCACTGCTTCACGTATGTGAGGGAGATAAACAAACATAGCCGCCGAAGTCCTCCTTCTTCCCTGGCGGTCAGGTCCAGTTGGTGACGGAACATGAAAATCTTGAGAGTATAGATGGCTTTGGTCATCCATCTGGCATGGGGATAGGCCCCAGGCTGACGAAATCCCCCCTGAACCTGATTACCAAGGAAGCGGTAGGAAAGGACGAGGAGTTCACGGTAGTCTTCTCGGGGATGTGTGCCGTGGGAAAGCGTCTGCTGAAGATATTCCTTCATGGAAGGCACTTGATTTGCCCAGTAATCAGTTGTTGGGGATTGTTTTCATCACTGATGGACAAGAGGGACCCTTGGTCAATGATGGCCCACTGCTTCTGAAATCTTTTGAGGAGGAGAATGTCAGGGGAAGAGGACGGCCCCAGACATCGCACGAAGACATCCTTCATTAAGACCTCCAAGATGTGATGACGGCAAGCCAACCACAGCATGGGATGGCCCAACTCCTGCCCAATGTGAACACAAGCGCCTTGGATCATCCCAGTGTTCACAGCTGTGGCTTTGCATCCCAGTCAAACGATTTGCTCCAAAATACCAAAAGCCTGAACTTTCTGGAGTATGTATGCAGTTCGTTCTCGTCCAGTGTCGTCCACCGCAGCGCGTACCTCGACTCCATCACATGTCACGACAACCGCAATCCGGTCAACCTTCTTTTTCTCTTTGGCAATATCTTCCACGAGTTTCCCATCCCAGTGCAAGACTGATAGGCCTGAAACTTCGAACATTCGGGTCAACTCTTCTCCCATCTCCTTTTGGATCTTGTTCCAGGTTCTATGAACAGTTGCTGGCGAAAATACCAGCCCATCTAGGTCATGACCCAAACTCTAAGCTGCTGCTGCAAAGGACGACGTTGCTTGTCTCACGGAAAAGTTGTCGCGATCCCAAGCAGCGATGAGAAATGTTGTATAAGTGAAATATAAGTGGCCAACTTGAGTGACCCCTTAAAATCCTACAGCTGTCAATTTTTGTGTGAACAATCCTTTATAAAGGTGTAATACGGGCTAGAGTTACCCTGACCCAAAATCCTGCATTCGTACATTTGAGACCCCAAATGTTTGATTTATTGTATAATAATAATAATATTATTTTTATTAATCTCACCACCACACCCCCAATGAAATTAATTAAAGTATATATGATCCACCGGGATTCGAACCCGGGTTATCACACACATATTTTTGCCACCTTAACCATTACACCACCAGGACGGTTAAAGGTTTATGCACACGCCTACGACTTATTATCCATTCTCGAATACTGGATATTAATCTAATCATGTTCATACTCCCAACCGCACTATGGTAGCCTACTGTTTAAGTGAGAGGAAAGAATATTCATGGGGCACAGATCATATAGACCGGCCTCTCGAAGAAATATCCCTAAACCTACTAATAATATTATTTTTATTAATCTCACCACCACACCCCCAATGAAATTAATTAAAGTATATATGATCCACCGGGATTCGAACCCGGGTTATCACACACATATTTTTGCCACCTTAACCATTACACCACCAGGACGGTTAAAGGTTTATGCACACGCCTACGACTTATTATCCATTCTCGAATACTGGATATTAATCTAATCATGTTCATACTCCCAACCGCACTATGGTAGCCTACTGTTTAAGTGAGAGGAAAGAATATTCATGGGGCACAGATCATATAGACCGGCCTCTCGAAGAAATATCCCTAAACCTACTAATAATATTATTTTTATTAATCTCACCACCACACCCCCAATGAAATTAATTAAAGTATATATGATCCACCGGGATTCGAACCCGGGTTATCACACACATATTTTTGCCACCTTAACCATTACACCACCAGGACGGTTAAAGGTTTATGCACACGCCTACGACTTATTATCCATTCTCGAATACTGGATATTAATCTAATCATGTTCATACTCCCAACCGCACTATGGTAGCCTACTGTTTAAGTGAGAGGAAAGAATATTCATGGGGCACAGATCATATAGACCGGCCTCTCGAAGAAATATCCCTAAACCTACTAATAATATTATTTTTATTAATCTCACCACCACACCCCCAATGAAATTAATTAAAGTATATATGATCCACCGGGATTCGAACCCGGGTTATCACACACATATTTTTGCCACCTTAACCATTACACCACCAGGACGGTTAAAGGTTTATGCACACGCCTACGACTTATTATCCATTCTCGAATACTGGATATTAATCTAATCATGTTCATACTCCCAACCGCACTATGGTAGCCTACTGTTTAAGTGAGAGGAAAGAATAATTATAATAATAATAATACAAATAATATATATATATATATATATATATATATATATATATATATATATATATATATATATATATAATTATATATACACTACAGTGCCCGCAAAAGAAACCGGTATGCTAGTCAATACAGATGCATGAAACAGCATGCCGACTTTTATTACGCTACAGATGCTATGGGGGTGATTTGGCAACATCTAATTACATGCAGCAACACTGCTATCATCACACCATGCTTTGAGACAAACGGGACGTCAGTAGGCCTCCGGGTACGGTAGTGAAAGGATAATTATTGCGAGTTGTGATCCGAGCCAAATTGCCGTTTTGGGACCCCCGCCTTATTTCCGCCCCTGTGCCTGATCTACTGGTCATAATGGGACCAAAACAACTCTCAGATGCCGAGAAAGCATGTATCCTCGCCCTACATGAAGAAAATGTGCCTGTGACCGAAATTATGAAGAGAACTGGCCGTAGATGATCTACGATTTGCCAGTTGATAAAGGAGGCCCGCCATTTGCCTGCTGGCAAGATACCAGAATATAAAAAGCGACCTGGCAGGCAAAGGAAGACCACCAGACTCACAGATCGATTATTGAAGCTTGCTGTAACTAGGAACCCTCGATTGACAGCAAAAGAAATGAAGAAACTGTACCCTCAGCTGCTTAAAGATGTCAGTATTCGAACCATCCAACACACACTGAAACATGATCTCGGTATTCCAAGTCGCGTCGCCGCCAAGAAACCTCTGTTAAGTGATAAAATGCAGAAGAAAAGGGTGATATTCGCTATGGAACATTTACACTGGACTGTAGATGACTGGATGAGTGTATTGTGGTCAGATGAAAGTACATTTCAAATGGTGAGTGGCCACAGTTTGTGAGTGAGACGGCCGCACAACCGGAGCCGCCATGACCCACCATACACCATTAAGACTGTGAAGCATAGTGCATCTGTGATGATGTGGGGCTGCTTCAGTGGTAATTTGGGTCGTGGTATCCTGTATTTCTTGCCCAAAAATGAAATGATGAATGCCCAACAGTACAAACAGGTTCTCATCCACCATATGATTGACACCTACCGCATCCACACCACCAGGTATTTCATGCAGGATTCCGCACCTTGTCACAAAGCTTGTGTGGTTATGGAGTACTTGGAGAGGAAAGGAGTGAATGTTCTGACCTGGCCTGGCAATAGTCCAGACCTTAACCCAATTGAGAATGCCTGGAAGAAAATGAAGGACCTTGTAAGGGAGGAAGCTGCCTCTTCCTTGCCCCACTTTTAGGAGATCATCGAGCGTGTGTGGTACGACAATATGGATATCCACTACTTTATTAAGCTGTGTGAATCTATGCCACGAAGGATGAGGGATGTTGTGAAGGCCAAGGGGGATATGACAAAATATTAGGTGAGTTTTGGCTGAGTTTGCCTTGAAATGTCTATTTTTTATTAATATTTTATTGTCCCGTACTTGTCCCTGGAGCGCCCCTTGGTGCGCCGTACCGGTTTCTTTTGCGGGCACTATATATATATATATATATATATATATATATATATATATATATATGTTGGTAAAGCCAGGTAATAAATTTTCTTTAATACATACGAGGTTGAAAGAAATGGCAATTTCTGCGTTGGAAATTTTATTATTCAAAGTTTCCAGGTCTCTGATGAGTTTTCGCTGGGTGGCAGGAAGTAGATGAAGGAGATGAGCAAAATTCATGGTGGTACAGGGTTACATTAAAGTACATGAAGATACAGGATATACGACGCGTTTCACTGGACAACCAGCATTATCAAGTAAGGAAGGAATGATATAAAAGGTAAACAGGAAGGGCATATATAGAGGGTGGAGGATCAGAGGAGGCGAAAAACAGGGGGCAAAAGTCTGCTATTGGTGGAGGGGTAATCTAGGAGAGAGAAAGGGGGGAACCGCTTCACGCATGCGCACTGGATGCGGGATGGTGGTCGGTAGGTGGGGTCGAAGCTGATTGGCTGCGTGTCGAGGGGCGTGGCCTAAGTTGTGTGGCGCCTGCGGAAGACGAAGCTGAAGGAGGTAGCGCGGGGGGCTGCGTCAAGGGCACCGGGGGGCGAGGAGGGGTGTTAGGTCCTGTAGGGTAGTGCCTTTTGGCAGAAGGAAGGATCTGAAGGTCCAGAGTTTGGTTGTTGATGTTGGGATGTAAGGCTTGGATATATAAAGCTTCGAGTATAGGTAATCTCCTTGGGTCACTTTCTTTATCGAGTATGGTGGTGTGTTTCTCTAACTCGTTGCGTGTGAGGTGAGGGTGGTTAGGGGTGAGATAGTGGTCTTTGATGGCTCCAGCCTGAAGGTGAAGAGTTAACCGACGTGCAAGACGAGTCTGCGTCATACCAATATAGGAATGAGGTCCACAGTCCTCATAATTACAGGTATGTTGGTAAATGACGTGATCGTCGGTCATCGGGCTCTTTATCTTGGTGGAGGCTGGTTTGTTGTGGAGAACGAGGTTGGAGGTCTTGGGGGATTTGTAATAAATTATTAATTTGATTTTGTTTTCCGGGTTGGTTGGGTGGACATGCTTGGAGATTATTTCTTTTAAGACGGCCTCGTCATTTTTGTGTTCAGAGGACATGTAATTGCGGTAGAAGATCTTAATTTCGTTGGGGGGGGTCAATGTTGGGAGGGCTTTGGGTGTACCATTTTTCAAGATGGTGGATGATGGTGCTGGAGATGTCGGAGTTGGAGTATCCGTTATTTACTAAAACTTGGGATAGTCTTTCTAGTTCCTGGTGGGTGTCGGCCCTTACTTGATAATGCTGGTTGTCCAGTGAAACGCGTCGTATATCCTGTATCTTCATGTACTTTAATGTAACCCTGCACCACCATGAATTTTGCTCATCTCCTTCATCTACTTCCTGCCACCCAGCGAAAACTCACCAGAGACCTGGAAACTTTGAATAATAAAATTTCCAACGCAGAAATTGCCATTTCTTTCAACCTCGTATGTATTAAAGAAAATATATATATATATATATATATATATATATATATATATATATATATAATTATGTATATATATATATAACCATAATAATAATAAAACTCACACACATCTAGATTGCCCAGAAGACCCAGAAACCAAGGATCACTAGGGGCCTCCAGCACTCCCCTGATAAAAGACCTCCCGAAGGGGTTCCGGTCTCAGCAGGCAGACAACGCAGTGGAACTACATCACAATGCCTGCCCGTCTACAAAACTAACAAACTAAAATACATTGCTGAAAATGGCAAAAAACAAGCAAAATTCTCAATGAAAATTAAACAAAATGATCATAATAGCCAACAAAACGTAAATCAGATGTAGATACATATAGCTATATTCTATGGTCCTGGAGTGGCGGCGTCTACGCCATTGGGCCACCTCCCGGAGCTGCCGACCATGGATGACTGCCGACCCTCCCGGCCGGGGACAAGATCACCGACCAGTGGAGGACAGCTGGCTGCCGACCGTGGGGAGCAGTTTCCGGGAGCCAAACTGGCACAGCCTTCCCCTGCCCCCTCCCTTGGGGCACGAGTCCTTGGAGCGGCTTCGGTCGCACCAGGCAACTACCACACCTCTCACACCACACACACATTACACTGTTTTTCCTACACCAAGAAATTACTTTCCGGCTGTCATTTCTTGAAGACTCCTTCTAGCTGGAGACATTGAGAGCAACCCAGGACCCACCTACACATACACATGTCCAACTTGCTCAAAACCCATCACTTCGAGCCGCCAAACTAACGGTTCAGTTCTCTGCAATTCATGCAGGAACTGGACCCATTTCACCTACACAACACTTGCCTCCAAGAAACACTACACAAACACCTGGATCTGTTCTTTATGCCCCTCCCTTCCCATTCAAATCCCTCCCCTAAAAACCCATCCACCTCTCCTCCCCAACCCACCTATCCCTCCCATACATCCACTCCTTCCCCTAAAACCCATCCGCCTCTTCTCCCCAACCCACCTAACCTTCCCTTACCATCCACATCCTCAAATTCATACACCACACCCCAGCCTAACCCATTCCTACCCTCATCTCCTGCACACCAATCCCTACCACCACCTCACCCACCTCAATCCTCCACACCCCACCCCCACCATCACCCCTTCCCTCACCCCTACCCCATCCTCGTGCAGCAGCACCCAACATACACCGCACACACAACATTAACATCGTCCAACTAAATATTGATGGCATCAACACAAAGAAACACGAACTCTCACACTTCATCAAACAACACAACATACACATTGCCATCATACAAGAAACAAAACTCTGCACAACACAAAAAACAAACACCTACATTTCAAGAGTTCACCACCATTCGACAAGACCGGGTCGTCGGCGGTGGCGGTGGTCTAATCACCCTGGTACACAAAGACATAACACATATAGTCACCAGTGCACATACCAAATCCCTCTTCCCCCCAAATGATAACACAACAGAAATACAATCCATTAAAATACGCACTGGCAACACATCCAACATAACCATCATAAACACATACATCCCTCCCCAAACATCCCCCACAGTACCCAATGAATACAGACCACAACTACAACATAATTATTACAAACACCCCACACATCATCCTGGGTGGTGACTTCAACGCCAAGATGTCAGCCTGGTTTGTCGACAACCCCGACACAGACAGAGGGCTGGTCCTACAACACCAATCAGATAACCTTTACATCCTCAACGACATCCATCAACATACCCATACTCCCCACCAAGCCCTCTACGACCCATCATCTCCAGATATCACCTTTTGCTCCCCAGAACTCGCCCCCACAACATCCTGGACGGTGGTTAAAACCTTAGGCTCCGACCACCTTCCGATCATTATCACCACCAAAACCAGACTCACCCCAGCTAGCCACAGACACACTTACACTAATTATAAAAGAGCTAACTGGGAAGCTTTCACAAATGAGACAGAACAACACTTTGAAACCCTAAACAGCGCACCCATCACTAACATCAACAATGCTGTCCACACATTCAACACAACCATCCAAAATGCTGACAAGAAACACATTCCAAGAGGATACAGAAAAAGACACAACCCCAACTTCTCACCAGAAATTCAAAACTTCATCAGACAACGTGACACACTGAAACACTCCCCAGCACCCCACACACAAGACATCACACAACAAATCCAAGCACTCAACACCCAGATCAACAACTAAATGCAAGAACAACAAACACTAAACTGGACTATCTTCCTACACACACTTGATCACAAAATAAACCCCCCAAAACTCTACAAAACACTAAACAGCATCACACTTTCCAACAGCAATGCAACACAATCACATTCTGCAATCACAATAACAGATTCTACTCCTTCATGTAAACAACAAGCAAACACTCTCATTAATCACTTCTCTCATATCAGCCACCTAAAACCCCATAAAGACGACCGATGTGTCATACGACATAAGAGACAATTCCCCACAGACCCTGACTATACACCCTTCACTACCTACCAGACAAAGCACATCATCAACAATCTCAAGCACTCACCCGCCTGTGGCTTAGACAACATAAGCAACATACACCTCCGACACCTGGGACCACAAGGCATACAAGCACTCACTAACATATCAAACTACAGTTATTCACACAACACAATACCAGACATCTGGAAGCATGGTATCATCATCACTTTCCCCAAACCCAACAAAGACCCCACGCTACCCTCCTCACACTGCCCTATCACACTCCTCTGCACCCCCTCCAAAGTCATAGAACGCCTTGTACTACAACCAATTACACACGCCTTACCCCTAGCTCCAACACAACATGGCTTCAAGCCACTGTACTCCACAAACACTCTTCTTACAGACCTTACACAAAGAGCTTTTGACGGCATCAACTCAGCCAGACCACACAGATCACTACTTCCCACACTCGACATTAGTGAAGCCTTCGATGCCATCCCCCGCCACAACCTAACAAAGAAAATTTAGAACACAAACATGCACAACAACGCAAAAAGGTGGCTGGCCAACTTCCTAGCAGGCAGATGTGCACATGTATTTTTGCCGGTCAGTCATCTAGCATCAGAAATTTCCCAAACGGAGTCCCGCAAGGATCCATCCTGTCGCCCGCACTCTTTAATCTGTACATGCATGATATAAATACACCCAATACACCCCAAATAAACATAGCCTCCTATGCAGACGACATAACACTCACATGCACACACCAAGACCCAGGCACAGCAACAGATACCCTACAACCCTATCTCAACACATTACATGACTGGTGCACTACAAACAGACTTAATTTAGCCCCAGCCAAATCCACTGCAACCCTCCTCACAAGCTGGACAGGAGATCACGCATACTCCCCGCAACTCACCATAAACAACATACCCCTAACACACACACACTCACCCAAAATCCTAGGAGTAACATATGATACTCGAATGACATTCAAACAGCACACCACAAACATTAAAAAGAAACTGACACCCAGACTTAACGCCCTCAGGTCACTTGCCCACACAAAATTTGGACACAACAAAGAAACCACCACCACAGTTTACAAACAACACATAAGATCAGTGATGGAATACGCAAGCCTGGCCTGGGCTTCTAACCTAGCTGAAACACATCATAAGACCTTACAGACTATTCAAAATAAAGCCCTAAAAATCATCACAGGCAGCACAGCTACTTCACCTACAGATCACCTACATCAAGAAACCAAAGTCCTCAAAGTCAAAGACCATCTGGACATGAGAGGCACTCAATTCTGGCAGCAGCCTCCACGAACAACACCACCCACTACACTACATGGCAACACATCCACAGACACCAAGAAATGTTAAAACAACACCCAGCACACGCTATCACACACAAATACTATCTTCTCTCCCTCCCTGCCCACCCCAAACCAGCTTCCAGAAGCACATTCATACTCATAGCTCTCGCCGTTCCATCCACTCACTCATAAACAACACGCAGCTGCAGGCACGACCTCCCGAAATCCATCCTTCTGAATCCTCCCTTCCTCGCGAGGACAGAGTCCACCTGGCCAGGCTGAGATGGGGACACCATCCAGCCCTTCTGAGCTATCAGAAGAGACTGGATGACTCCGTCGTCGACTTATGCCCAGGTTGTAACACAGCACCCCATACTATTTAACACATCATAGAAGACTGCATTTCACGCAACCACTTACGCCAACAACACAATCTACACTCCTTGAGAGCTCTGTGGGAAAGCCCGACCGTGGCCATGGCCTTCCTTAGGGAATCGGGGCTGTTCTGCCAGGCAGCTTAGGGAACAACAACAACAACTATATTCTATTCATTAAAATTAGCTCAACAATCTTGACCTCTAACTTCTATAGGCCTAACTAATAAATGACTAAAGCAATCGAGCTATTATTTCTACCATTTAGGAGCACTATGTGTGCAAATGTGCATTTCATTTGCTCTAGCCCTTTTTGATTTACAGAGATTAGGGTTTACGTTGTTTGGCCTTACTATAATGAATAGACCATAGCTATTTCCAAAGAGAGAATTACATAGATTGTTAAGGGGGGTGACCTGCTTTTTTTCTCCCTTTCTCTCTTTCTCTGGCTTATATCCATTCGGCCCCATTCAGCTTACTGTTTTAATACGTTTATCCCGATCCAGGTGTCGATTTCTTCCTGGCGAGCGATAGCGAGCCAGCATTGTATGGAGAAATCCGGCTTTGCCAGAGAAAATGTTTCTTTCGAAAAATGTACAAATTTAGCCTGCTGTCAAAAATATCTATTTAAATATGCTGGCTCGCTCCCGCTCGCCAGGAAAAAATCGACACCTGGATGGGGATAAACGTCTTAAAATAGTAGGATGAATAAGGCCGACTGGATACAACTCGGAGAGAGAAGGAGAGAGAGAGAGAAAAAAACGAGGTGGGGGGCCCACCTCGTTTTTTTTTCTTTTTAACTAGATCTAACCACACACCGATCCAAACGAGGACCTCAGGACAAGTTCTAGTAGAGATAGCTGAATCCCAAATACAGAAAAGTGGAAGAAAAGGATAACACAGTAGGGGAGAGAGAGAGAGAGAGAGTGTGTTAGTTTATGTGTTTGTTGTTGTTGTGTGTGCGTTTTAGTCCGGGAGCATTGGCCGCAAATTGTGTCTAGATAAAATCAACCTCATCCTTACCATTGTGACTGAAATTTGTAAAGTTATATAGAAAGAGTATAATTTTTAGACATATAATGCAAAAATCGTAACTTCGAAATTTATTGTATTTAAGAGATATTTTGAAAAAACTATTTTGAATATTTTAGTTACCCTTCAAAAAATGTCTTTGATTTAAATTCCTAATTACTTGTGAATGTTGCGTTTTTGTATTACAGTTTTGTAGATAATATTTTAGCATAACTAATTAGTTACATTTGAAGATACTATTTTGAGTGTTTTAAGATATTAGTGAAATTAAATATAGAAGAAAACGATTTGTTATTACTTATTATGGATGACTGAAGCATTTTTTGCTAACTTGTCTTTGACTTCAGTGCAGTATAATTTGAGTCTCTATTTATGTGTTTTACCACTTTCTTGGTGGTAATGTAAATAATAAGTAAACATGACAAATTTTCCCAAAAATTAATAGAGCATTTTATGTAAGGCAGCAGGGTAGCCTACCGTACCCAAATAGTGTAGGCCTACACTGTTTTAAATTGTCACTGATTGTGATTCTGTATTTCGTTATACTTCACTACAAAATTACTCAGTTTTTTAGCCACAAGATGAGCTTTCAATATATACAGCTTCCATTTTAAGTGTAGGCTACAGAAAGACTCTTCATGAGCAATAATGGCACCCCCTAAACTTGTTCCAACTGCTGATTCAAGTAATAGAATTTGCTTCAGTTTTACTCCTGAAGTAGTTAATGCTACCAGGAAAGTCCTGGATTTAATGGCTACCCTTACAGATTGCACTCTCAACATTTCCAGTCCACACCAGTGGAACGCTCATTCCACTATACCGTTTGTGCAGGCTAATCCATGGCATATAATACATTACATGGAATTACTCCTGATTCGCTTCTTACAGACTGAGCAGAGATATTTTCCACTTGTCTCAGCAATTCCATGTCCTATACCACTTCTCTGCCATACCATCTAGATGGATGTACTTTCTTCATATTATTTTTTACGTAGGCTACCGGTAATAGATTAATTCTCTTTAACCCTTGGAAGATCCGATAACTTGCTCATAAGTACAGTACAGTAACTCATAACGACACTAATCAATCCCTGTAATGAATATAAACGTAAAATATATATAATTGAATAATGGCGGCCAAAGCACTGGGAAGGTCCCACACCCACTGTCGGGTGGAAACTGAGGAGGTAGGACATTAAGTATGAGAAATTTTCTCATACTCCCACGTGGATGAGGTACCTCACCCACGTTACGTAATATTTATTTGTGTAACGATGAAATGTTGAATATGCCGCATTTTTAAGAAATGTGTAACTCTAGAAACTTATTGAACTGTAAGTTTATAATAGTATTCCTGTTACTCAGTGCGTAATAGGATCACAAGAGGTATAGCTGGCAAATGCGTAGAAGAATCTTTCTTCGAAGGGTAGTAATCTGAAGGAACATCATGATTTCAACATGTGAAAACCAAAATGTTTGAGTCTTGAACAATATCTTGTAGTAGGCCTATCACCTTTGTCTTATACCAGTGATTGTCAAATTAGTTTACGGTAATGTACAATAATTCTCAAGCCGTTTTCTGCCATACCGTACCATCTGGATCGGGGTGGTTTCTTCACATTTGTTTTATTTAATAGATTCATTCCCTTTAATCTGAATGAATATCATTAGCCTACTTCCACATGAGAAACCCCAATTTTGTTTAGCTTTGGATAGAGAAGGTATGTGGAAAGTACTGAGAATATACAGAGTAGATGGCAAGTTGCTGAAAACAGTGAAGAGCATTTATGAGGGTGCAAAGGCATCAGTATGTGTGAAGAATGAACAGAGCGAGTTTTTTTATTTGAATGTTTGGTTAAAGAAAGGGTGTGTGATGTCCCCATGGTTGTTCAATAGATATGGATGGAGTCATGAAAGAAATACAAGGAAGAACAGTGGATGTTGGTGTACCGCTGATATGGCAAGGGAGTTGCAGGGTCATGTAAATATGTGTGAAAAATGGAATGTGTACGTAAATGCGGGAAAGAGCAAGGTTATGGTCGGTGAAAGGGGTGAAGCCACAGAGTGTGAGGTGAAGTTGAACGGTCAAGCTATGGAGAATGTCAGGTCATTTAAGTATTTGGGCAGTGTGTTGAGTAAAGATGAGAGTATGGATGAATAAGTGTGACAGAGGGTGCAACAGGGGAAGAGGGTTGTAGGAACGCTGAAAGCAGTAACAAGAAATAGGGTGGTCAACATGGAAGTATAAATGTCCTTGCATGACAGTGTGGTAATCCCAACATTGAGTTACGGGAGCGAAGCAATTATAAGAATCAACTAGAAAAATAGCCACTTCATTGGCAAGTATAAGTCCCTTCTCCAGACAAAAAAAAAAAAAAAATCAATCACTACACAGTGTACAGTACCTGAAAGGCAGGGAAAACAGATTGGTAAATTTGAATACAACTATAGCAAGTTTATAACATTTATTTTCAAATAATACAAAACAGTATTTAAAGATATTTTATATAGGTTCCCATTGGGAAAATATGGCAGACTTTTCTTCCTGCTGACATTGTAGTCAAAGTACAGTAGAACCCCACTCTTTCGGACTAATTAGGGGAGACCCCTGTCCGAAAGTGTCAAAAGTCCGAACTTCACACTTCAGCCATTCGGACTTGTCCGAATGACTGAAATAATGTCCGAAGTTTATAAGTCCGAAACTCGGCTCTTCGGTCCGAATGCGAATTATTTTTGCTCAGCCTTTCAGACATCTCCGAAAGGCTGAAATAATGTCCGAAATTTATAAGTCCAAATACACATTTACCTAACCAGACAAGTCAGAACAACACACCCCTAACACATACACACACACCCAAAATCCTAGGAGTAACATATGATTTATTCTCAATTTCACTCAATAAATGCTGGTGTTCCCCAGGAATCAGTTTTGGCCCCAAATCTGTTCCTCATTCATATCAATGATCTCATATCTACCACTCATAATCCAATACATTCCTACGCAGATGACTCAACACTCCACAGTTCCTTCACATTTACCAATTCTTTCACCCAACCCGATCTTATAAATTCAAAAATAAACACTGCAATTTCTCTGAACCAGGACCTTTCTAGAATTAATAAATGGGGACAAAAGAATCTAGTTTCCTTTAATGCACAGAAAACCAAGTACATTCAATTTTCTAACCGACAGAATCTCACTGACTCCCATATATTTTTGAATGATGTAAATATTCCCACTTCCCCTAGTATTGACATTCTCGGTGTAACATTAACTACTAACTTGAGCTGGACACATTATGTTACAAGCATTGCTAAGAATGCCTCTAAAAAACTGGGACTCCTGTACAGAGTTCGAGAATTCTTCACTGACGAGCAGTTGGCCGTAATATATAAAAGTCATGTGCGTTCTCAGATGGATTACTGTTCACCTCTGTGGAGTGGAAGTGGAGTGGTTGCATTGAGGCAGTTGGACAAAATTCAAAATAAAGCTATTAGATTAATCAATAACCCTGCAATCACACAGGACCTTCCTAAATTATCCATACGAAGAAACGTTGCATCCCTTGCATTATTCTACAGATATTTTCACAGCAATTGTTCCGAGGACCTTGCTTCAATTGTGCCGCCTCTCCACATCTTTCCCCGTAGAACTAGGGCAGCTGAGAGCGCCCATGAATTTACACTTTCTCCTCCACAATGCAGAACTTCTGCTTATCAAAATTCATTTATCCCTAGAACTACTACTCTTTGGAATTCACTTCCCTCGAGTTGCTTTCCACAAACTTACAATCTACAAAAGTTTAAATCCAGTTGTTACAAACATTTTATGACTGGAGGATGCCTTTAGGCACATGGACCTTTTTGTTTTATCTGTTTTTTCCTTCCTCCGTTCAATGTCTCTTAAAAAAAACAAAAAAAAACAAAAAAAAACTCATATGACATTCAAACAGCACACCACAAACATTAAAAAGAAACTGACACCCAGACATAATGCCCTCAGGTCACTTGCTCACACAAAATTTGGACACAACAAAGAAACCACCTCCACAGTATATAAACAATACATAAGATCAGTGATGGAATACGCAAGCCCAGCCTGGGCTTCTAACCTAGCTGAAACACATCATAAGACCTTACAGACTATTCAAAACAAAGCCCTAAATATCATTACAGGCTGCACAGCTACTGCACCCACAGATCACCTACATCAAGAAACCAAAATCATCAAAGTCAAAGACCGTTTGGACATGAGAGGCACTCAATTCCTGGCAGCAGCCTTCACAAATCAGGACCACCCACTAAACTATATGGCAACACACCCACAGACACCAAGAAATATCAAAACAACACCCAGCACACAGTATCACACACAATTACTGTCCTCTCTCCCTCCCTGCCCACCCCGAACCAACTTCCAGAAGCACATCCATACTCACATCTCTCGCCGATCTATCCACTCACTCCTTCCGAATCCTCCCTTCCTCGCAAGGACAGAGTCCACCTGGCAAGGCTGAGATGCGGACACCATCCAGCTCTCCTGAGCTATCAGAAGAGACTGGATGACTCCGTCGTCGACGCCTGCCCAGGACTGCATTTCACACAACCACTTACGCCAACAACACAATCTACACTCAATTTGAGAGCTCTGTGGGAAAGCCCGATCGTGGCTGGCCATAGCCTTTCTCAGGGACTCAGGGCTGTTCGGCCAGGCAGTTTAGGGAACAACAACAACACCAGACAAGTCCGAAACTCGGCTCTTTGGTCCGAATGCGATTTAATTTTTCTCAGCCTTTCAGACAAATCCGAAAGGCTGAAGCATGAGTCCGAACTTAAATGTACTCCTAAATTATTAGGCAAGTGTCTGAATGAAATTAAATGGATTAGCCTAAGCCAAAAACTAGAAGAAAATAGTTTCAGAATACCCATACCCATTGGTAAATAATTTATTCGCTAATACTGAGCGAATATCGCTAATGTCGCGCTATATTTGCCTTTTGGCACCGCTCCGTATATCTAGCGGGACATGGCTAATATCCCCCTGTGCCATGGCCATCTGAGGACAAGTTTCACTCATCATCATCATCATCATCACCAATATCATCATCTGAATCAATTGGAATGTCTTATTTTTGTTTGTTTGTGCAGTTCAGACAACCGCACATTTCTGTGCAGTTTAATTAATTCTGCCGGCAAGTACATCACCCATCAGCACATGCACTAGCCTTGCACTTGCACTGCACAAATTCAGTAACCTCTGGTGGCAAAGGTGGAAGCAGCATCCATTTACAGGAGAGCTTTCCATCCTCTATTAGCCAACCATGGTGGATTGGTGAAGGTGCCTGAATGAACTGTGACAAGCACCTTCGATAAATTCCTGCCTGATAGGAAGCTCGAAGAGTGTGCTGATCTAGGGAGTCACAAGAGGGTGGCATTCTTGACTGGCTTACACCTTTCTTCTGGAATAGATGGAGCCGCACTAGATTGATGCTTGACTCAGTCTTATTACCATAGAGTAAGCACACAAACTTTTCCAAAACTTTGTTAAGTTCAGGAGAGGGCCGTGTCCAGTTATTACCAAGTTCTGCAAATGCAGAAATAAACTCAGGGGAATGTTGCATTAATGCAGAAAGAGCAGACTTCTTCCCTTTTCCTCTGAAAGAGCTTACAGAGTCACAACCTGTGAAACAATGCAATCCTAATAAGGCTTGGCACATTTCAGGACTGTAAATGTTCTGCAATGGAGTCATGTTGTAGAACATATTTTGTCAACTCCTTGTATATACAGTTCAGCTTTAATCTGGTTAACAAATGCTAGTACAAGCATGAACACATCAGTGTCTGGACTGTAGATCACAACCTTACTAAATGATTCACTGGCATGGAGGAGCAAACGCGTATCACCTTCCTGGTGTTACGCTGGCCAGCTTGCCAGAATGTGCTCGTACTCGCTAGCGCTCGCCAGGGCAGTGGAATGGGCTATAATAATCGTAGAACAATGTTCTTTCTTTCCTAGTATTCATGTAGTCACAGCCAGATCAGTGGTGGTCTTTGTTCTTGTCTGTGACACATGGAAGTATTTTATATCAGTAATAGAGTAGAAGATATTATGCAGTGTGAAGTTAAGGAGAAAGAGCGAGGTAGGCAGCGAGGTTGTATTATGTGCGTGTGTATGTACGTGTGCCTCCCTCGCTCGCACGGGCTTTCCCACGCCCTTCATTGGCTGGCGGGCCTGGCGCGTCCTAGGACGCTTGCTTTTCATGACGTAGTGGTCTGTGATTGGGTGCCGCTGTCCTAGTGTTGGTGCTGGGGGGGTCCCCGCCGCGTATCTCCTTAGAGTTTGGCACAGCATGCTTGGTCCTACATGTCCTTTGCAATCTGTCCCCCCATCTAACCCCCTGTACTACTATTTCTCTCTCTGAACTTCTTCTTTTTCATACTTCTCATCTGTATTCAATTACTTATCCCTTCTGGTTCTGCATACGACTTCCATAGTCGGCCAGTCGTATTACCAGCACCAGTTCTCCATATAATTATGTT
Organism: Lithodes maja; assembly: GCA_037953745.1. Classification (NCBI taxonomy): domain Eukaryota; kingdom Metazoa; phylum Arthropoda; class Malacostraca; order Decapoda; family Lithodidae; genus Lithodes; species Lithodes maja. The sequence goes on along the minus strand of JBAKBP010006701.1, from coordinate 13,365 downwards.
TGCACTAGCTTTAGGGATTATTAGAGTCATAGTCACATGTATCATAGTATTGGGGTGCTTCTAATTATTGAGTTGTTCTTTCCTACTATTTAATGCTAGACAGTGGAGGGTATCCTTGGTCGTTGTCCGAGTTATGTATGTGGCAAGTCAGAGCCTGTACGACTTCGACGGAGCTTAGGTTAGCCTGTAACCCTTGTGCATATTTTTCCTTTGCGAGTGTAGCAGCATACAAGTGAAGGGCTTTTGCCTACTCCTGCTCGTATGTTTGCTACCTCATTTTGTTGACCTTTGTGGAGTGCCAGGGCAAGACCAGATACTTGAGATCTGGACTTACCAGGAGAGCCTCCAAGTCACTTAACGTAACATAAGGGAAATCTGTTCAAGGGGAGACAGTAGGCTACGAGCATGCTTGCGCTCTGCCTAGTTTCCTGATACCTTTTATGCCACTGCTAGACTATATTAGTGAGAAAGACAGCATTGTGTTTATTAACTTTCATTGTGTATGCTTTAGGAATTATTCACGCCTTATTTTAGCCTAGGTTGATGCATAGTGCACAACCCAGTTTGGAAATTACGTTGGCTAAGGAAGTACTGTTTTTGAGTGGTTATTATTAGTGTTGTCACAGAGTTGTTGCACTCCCTTGTTATATATATGTATCCTACTTATTGGTGTATTTAACACCTTACGAGCGGCCTATGCGGTTTATTTATATGTACCGCCCAGCGGGGTGTTTTTAGCCAAAATAGGGCTGTTTATGTGATCATTTTCATGCCTAAATAAGACCCAGAACGTAAAACAAGTATCTATCCCTCAAAGGGCATAAACAGAGCTTTCGAATGACACCATAACGATCCTTTTATGATGGCTAGTTTTCTTGCAATAACCGTGCAACGCGAGTGCAAAAAGCATGTAATTAGGCACTCCCCATACAATTCCGTATATAGCGAGTGAGAGAGGGAGGGAGGAGGTGGGATTCGTGTCAGTAGGTTCGCCGCGGTGGTCTGGAGCAGTCATACGCTCGCTACTCTCCTGCCACCACTTGTCTCTCTCTCTCAGCCACATTACGTGCTGAAATTGCCACACGATATATGTCGAGCACCGCCACATAGTCCAGCTTTATTTAACTCGACTTATGTTGCTCGCCGACATTTAAGGGTTAAGATACACGCTTTGGTGTCCTGCCCCTGCATTATTTCTGTTCTACATTATCAAGCATCTTAGAGCATCAGACCTTTTCAGAAGATTCCTTATCTGATTGCTGTAGGACTAGACTTCCAGTGTTTTCATAGAGCATTGAAGAGTTTAGTGTTGAGTACAGACTCACACTAAAGTTAACGTAAGCATATTTTCCTTTATTAAATCTTATGATAGTTATTCAAGCATTGTTATTACTTTAGAGCATTTTCGTAACGTAAGTACTCCTGTTGTGAGTTGGCTTTGCCGTCATCGGAAAGCCTTTGTAGAAGTGCACTAAAACCCAGTTAATTGATACCCCGTTATCCAGTAGATTAACTCTGGTGGGTTTTAAGTGTTTTGTTCACCGGCGTAATAGTTCGAGGGTTTGGAATTAGCGTACTGTTGTAGTAGATATAACAAATGGCCGTTGTTGCAGATATAGCCTATCATCTAGTCCATTATTAAGTGCCCTTGTTTATTTCGTAGTGCCGGTCATAACACTGGTGATCACAGTTTAGAGGAATCACTTGCTCAAGAGTAAGTTTTCCATCAACAGTTCTAAACAAGTGACACACACCTTTATGTGCAAAATATAGGGATAATTTATGTGGTAGAGTAGCATCTTCTTGCCACATCTGAAAGATGAAGAAAATCAAGGCTTCCTTATTCTTTCCAGAGGCTAGAAACTGATGGAATCTTTGTTGAACCTTTTGGTTTTTGTTAGTCAAGTGAAACACTTGTACTCCTCCTGTTGCCCGTCTAGCCTGTGCACTTCCTTTAATTGTTATTTCAGGATAAGTGTCCCAGACAACATCAACTCGCTCTGCTCCTCGTTCCATAGCCATGTTTATTATCCTTGAAAGGATTAAGGTTGCTAGCTTCCCAAATGTCTCGGGAATGAACTTCTACTGACGAAGTAACACCATAGCATCTACTATTAGAGCTTGTGGCATAGACCTGGCTTCCATTGCGATACTGGGTATTTCTTTTTCAAAATACTGAACCAAGTCTGCCTTATTAGTTTTTGTCAAACTTCCATCAGGGTTACCAAAAACAGTAGGGACATCTGCAAGGGCATAACGTACTATGTTATGGAGGTCAATATGCCTTACCTGGGAGATCATAAGCAGACGAAACAATAGTGCATTGCTGGCTGTCAGACTCCTGTTTTGCCCTGTGGATTTTACCTATTTTGGTGCATTATTGTCCATGAAAGTTTTAGAACATGTGGCTTTAATTGGGTCAAAGAAGGACCTTCTCTTTTCAACAAATCTCTCTTGTACAAATTCATTGTACTTTCTCTCACCAACTTGTTTGGCAGTACTCAAATCTAGTGCAATATCATCATGTGCATAGACTCCAGATGAGATATTCACTAATGCATTTGATTCTATGGTGAATGTGTTTATATGACAGCTGTTATAATTTTGAATATTAGTAACTATCATCTCATTCTTTTTAACTACACTAGGGTCTAGTTCTTTTCGAGTACTTTTTTCAGAAGACGACTGGCCAGCAAGTAGCTCGCATTGATGTGTGAGTTTGCCTCGTCCAAGTCTGCCAAGTATCCAGTGTGTCGCCTACCAGCGTTGGCAGAATAGCCTCTCGTTAGCCACTAGCGCTCGCCAGGGCAGTGAAATGGGCTACAGTTGTCAGAGAATGTTGTTCTTTCTTTCTTAATAACCGCATTGTCACAGACAGTCCAGTGGTGGTCTTTGCTTTCGTCTGTGACAACGGGAAGTATTTTATATCATTGTTAGAATATAAGATGCATTGTAGTGTGAAGTTGAGAGACAGAGAGAGAGCGGGCAGCAAGGGGGTAGTGAGTGTAGCCTCCCTCACTTGGAGGAGTTTTCCCTCCCTCGCGCGGGCTTTCCCACGCCCTTGATTGGCTGGTGGATCCTGACGCGGCCCAAGGATGCTAGCATTTCATGACGTAGTGGTCTCTGATTGGGTGCCGCTGCCTTTGTTCGTGCTAGGGGAGGCTCCTTCCCGCGTGTCTCCGGCAGAGCTTGGCACAGCGTGCGTGGTACTAGACGTCCCTAGAAATCTGTCCCCCATATAACCCTCTATACTACTATCTCTCTCTCTGAACTTCTTCGTTTTCATACTTCTCTCTTTATTCAATTACTTATCCCTTCTGGTTCTGCATACGACTTCCATAGTCGGCCAGTCGTATTGCCAGCACCAGCTCTCAGAGATATTTACATGTACTTAGAATAGGTTTGAGGGTTCTTAGTTAGTAGAGGTTGGGAACTTAGTGTGTCTCCATTATTGATTTAGTGTTTCTGCTCTTTTATTTAATGCTAGACTGGGATAAGATAACTGTAGTCATTGTCCCCGATGTGTGTATGGTTTGCTTATACCTACATGACTTCGACCGGTCCTGTGGTAGCCTGTGTTGTCTTTTCGCTTGTGTTCTTTACGAGGGCAGCATTGTGTTGACTGAGGGTTTTAGCCTGTTCCAGTTCCACAATTTGCTGCCTCTTTGCTTGTCTTTAGAGGGTCGCCAGGATAGAACCAGATACTTGTGATCTGGATCTATCAAGAGAACACCCTAGTCAATTAACATAACTTAAAGGATGCAGTCTTAAGGACATCGCTATGCTACGAGCCTGTCTTGCTCAACCCCAGTTGCTTACCTAGAGTATCCCAGCTAGACATTATTAATTGAGTAGACACTTATTAGTATTTAATATAAGCTCTTTGATATGTATGCATTATTATTCACAGCATTTATTAGTCTAGGTTGTTGTTGAGTTGCACAACCATAGCAGACTGTTTCGTTGATGAGGAAGTACTTCTTTTAGTGTCGAGCATTGCTACCGTTGCGCATTTATAGTATTCCCGTGTCAGTTAACATTATATGTCCTATCTTTTAGTGTATTCAGTCTACATGTGTGGTGTCCTGCCTCCTGCCTTTATATAATTTAAGATACGAGCATCTTATGAGCATCAGCTTTCTTCAGAAGTTTCCAGGTCTATGCTGTAGGACTATACTTCACTTTCTTTCAGATAGGAGTGAAGAGTTTATTGTTGTTTAGAGTAACTGTATTGAAGCATCTTTTTATTGTATTAAATCTTGCAGTGATTTAATTGATCTTTCCATAGCTTCCCTTTTATGCATTTTAACGTAACTTGCATCTTGTTTGTTATCAGGCTATACCAGTGTGGGTTAGCCTGAAGTAGAGTACATTTATGCCCAGTTAAGGATACCCCGTTATCGCAGATTAACTCTGGAGGGTATAGGTGTTTTTGTTCGCCGGCATATAAGTTCGAGGGTTTGGATCTAGCGTACCGTTGTTGCACAGTTCCCTATTACTAGTCCAATCATTAAGTGCCCTTGTTTTATTCGTTGCCCCGGTCATAACAAATGGCGACCTTGCCTAGTATCTTATTTTAGTTGCAGGATTTTTGGACATTTGTTTTTTGAGGAATATTTTGGACACATGGAATTTTTTTTGGCAACGTAGTATAGCACTTGAGTTGTCTTCGAGCATTTATTTTTGAGTGAATAGTGCTACATGAGAGTTTAGGTACTCCTTTTTTTTATAAACGTTGAGAATTTTCGGTGGACACTATGTCGAACGACGGATCAATGCACAGTGAGGACACAGTACGGGAAGCAGACTCTGAGGTGCAGCAGCTGGGTTTGTTAGAAGGCATTAGAGTAGTAACTAGTGAGGAGGATGCAAGGGAGTTTCTGGAGATGCCTATTACTGTTGACCGGGTGTCGGGGATTGATCGGTATGGTCTCCAGTGTTTGGCAACGGTCATGGGGCATGTGGGCACTAGCAGCATGACGAGAGGTGACCTGGTGGCCTGTGTGCTCGGTGGGGTGCATGGGGCTTCGGGTGGAGCGGGAGCTGGGCACCTTCGGCCCAGCCCCCATTCCACTCGACTCCTACCATGGCACCCCCTCGGGCTCCAGAGCCGGACATGTTCCCGCAGGCCGATAGTCACTGGCAGCATGGTTTGCACTTGGGTGGGTCTCCAATTGTTGCATCTCCTCCTCCTCAAGGTTTAACTCCAGATATGATCTTCCAGCTTGAGATGGCTAAGATGGCTAAGCAGCAGGAATCTGAACTTGAGATGGCTAGGATTCAGGCTGAGCAACGACAGCGAGAGGCTGAGCTCAGGATTCAGGGCGAGGAGAGAAAGGCCATACGTGAGGCTGAGCTTCAGGTAGAGGCTACGAAGTACTGTGCAGACAGAGATCTTGAGAAGTCTCGGGTGAAGTCGACAGGGCAGCGTCTCGGTTCTGGAAATCGAGGTCTTGATCAGTCTTTATCGCACCTTCTTTAGTTAGTCCCTGCATTTGACGAGTCGGGTGTCACCGAATTTTTCCTGCGTTTTGAGAAGAAGTGCCGGGAGCACCAATGGCCCGAGGTTAAGTGGGCAGCCCTTGTTTCCTCTAGGTTGGTTGGCAAAGGACTCAAGGCTTTATGATGCGTTGCCCTTGGAGTCTTGCATCGATTATGAGGTATTGAAGGAAGCTATTCTGCGGGCGTACGAGTTACAACCAGAGACATATAGGTTGAAGTTTCGTGGTGTTACGAAGGGTCGTGAGTGCACTTTTCTAGAACATGCCCGGGAACTGTCTGATGCATTGAGAAATTGGCTGAGGTCAGAGAAGGTAACGACGTTCGAAGAGCTTGAGCAATTAGTCCTAGAGCAATTTTGTAAGTGCACAGGCGGCGACCTGACTTTGAACCTCAAAGAGAAATAACCTAAAACTCTACAAAAGGCAGCTGAGATGGCTGACCTGAGAATGTCGCTGATTCATGGGTGCGGGTCTGCACAACGGACAGATGCAGTTAACAAGGGGCGCAACACTCCACCCCCCCCCCCCCCCCCCCCGTGTCAGTGATACCACATTTAATAACAAAAGCAAGAGCAAAGATACCAATTTTGATCACAAACCTAAAACCGTCCCGTTTAAGAAAGGTCAGGGCCCTTCCCCGCCTCAGGGGAAGTCCAAGGGTGAAGTAGAGTGTTTTAAGTGTCATAAAAAGGGGCAGTTTGCACGTTCCTGCCCTAGTAACCAATCTACAGCAGTCGTGTCTTTGGCTAGCAACATTGGGGTGTCTCTGAGGAGGAGTGTCCGGAAGGCTCGAAAGCTGTCCGCGATGCTTTTTGCGACCATAGAGGGCGTGGCTGCGTGAGTTGGGCTGGTTGCAAGCATGGGTTGGAGTTGTTGCGTGATACAGGTGCATCCCAGACTCTGATGAAAAACTTTACAGGCCAACCTATAAACGCGGCACGGGTGGTTGTGGTGCAGGGTATTAATGCTACAAGGTCATACCCGTTGGTTCGAGTGGAGCTGGAGGTTGATGGTGTGACATGAGAGTTGGCTGTTGGAATCGTGGAGAAACTGCCAGTAGAGGGCGTCGACCTTCTTCTCGGCAACGACTTTGCGGTACCTGCTTCTGAGGTTCCACCCATAGTCGTTGCCGAGAGGACGGCCAACGTGAGTAGGGAGGGGCAGGAATTGGTCGAGAGGTGTCAATCACAGCAGAGGGCGTGTGTTGTCACCCGATCTCGTGCATCTAAGGTGTCACAGCCTATTCCTCAGTCTCTAGACCAGCGGAGGAACGGTTGGAAGGAGAAAGCTAAAGTTGGGAGTTTTGTGAGTTTTGCTCCAGCGGCTCTTCTTAGCGACTTAGTACTTGATCCAGAGGTGAGCTCCGGAGTGGCCCCAGAACCTGTCACCCCTAGTGACATGGTTGGGCGTGATGGCACTCCGCGACAGAGTAGTTCCCAGGTGGAGGAGAGTTGTGGGAACGGGGCTATTGAACACGAGGATGGGGAAACATGTCATGTGAACCTGTTGGAGGAGTTTGTGAGGCAACCACCTGAGCAGCCTACTGTCCCTGCATTGGTCTGCAGCGGCCAAGGTGGAGAAGGAGAGGGGGGCAGTAGGGCACAGGTGGAGGAGAGTTGGGATTGTCATGTCTCGGCGGAGCAGTGGGCGGGGGACACGAGTCTGGTGGCTGTGGATGCGCTAAAGCACCTGCCTGAGCAGCAGTGTGCAGCGCTCCAGCACCAGCTTGGTTCATACCCCACTGGTCGTGCCGAGCACCCAAGCCTCACAACTCAGGCGGTGCACGAGGTTCCGCTGGCAGGTCACTTTAGTGTTAGTCGACCGTTGACCTCGTTGTTTCGGTGGTTCAAGGTGGGCGACGAGGCTTTGGCATGGTTGTCAGGCCAGGGTCGACCCATGGCTGCCAAGGGTGGTAGTCAGAAGGAGGACATTGAGCAGATTGGTGAGGTTGGCTGTGGAGTGGATGTGCCCGGTCGTCGCATAGCCTCTCAATGCTGCTCTAGTCAAATGCAACAGCCCTACCATAGACCGACTGTATCTGGCCATGTCGCTGAAGCCGGTGATGCTGCGCAGGAGATGTAGTCGTAAGGAATGCGGGGGTGCGCATGTACGGTATCGGCGGGGAAGCCTTAGGAATTATGAACTATGGGAGTGACTGCACAGGTGGTACTGATTGGCCCTCTCATGGCCTCTGTTCTAGGGACGAAGGTGGAGAAGGAGGGAGACTATAGTTTAGAAGCTGCGGTCTCGGCTGGGTTGTGGGAGGGTACTAGGCATGTTGTTCTTCGAGATAAGTTGCAACCTCTTGTTCCTAAGCGACAAGAGGAGTTGTTTACTAGGCTGTGGCAGTACATTCGCATGTTTGTTGCTTCTCCAGGCCTGATGTACGGGGTAGAATCAGACATGGAGGCTGGAGACAGTGCAAGGCTCAAGTTAATTCCCTACCGTATAATTCCTGCTCGACAGCCTGTTGTGAAAGCAGAGCTTGACTACATATAGAAAAAGGGTCTGAGGGATAAGGGATATCGTGAGTGGTCGTTGCCAGTGAGTTTGCAACCTGAGTTGAGTGGCAAGATCAGTGTGTGTGTTGATTGCAAGAGTGTGTGTGCATTATCCCTGACAGACGCCTATCCATTACCTAGAGTTGACGACACCATAGACCGCATCGGGGCTGCCCCATTTATCACGAAGGTAGAACTAGTGAAAGGTTATTGGCAGGTCCCGTTGCCGGAGAGAGCGAAGAGAAGTGCCAGTCTTGTGATGAACTGGGCAGTTTATCAGTGTCAGGTGTTGTCTTGCTGCCGGAACACAAGTTGGATGTGTGGCATGCTAAGGGCACTGCTAATGTTTTGGCTGATTGTTTGTCACGGGAGATTGCAGGAGAACCCTCGCCGTTCAGTCAGTGTGTGTTGAGTGTGACGCATGCCGAGTATGAGCATGCTGTACAGAACGCTCAGTCAGGCCCCACTCTCGCTAGGATCATCAGGGCAGGAACTTTGGCTGTAGTCTGTGTAGAGTTTCCTAACTTAGTTTATGTGAACCGTTGTACTATAAGTATTATAAATATGTATTTTGTTTTCATCTGAGTCAACGAGTTCTATTTTATATCATTAGTTATAAGTATTGTGTGTGGGACTTATATGTAATGATGAGGAGAAGAGAGAGAGTTATGTAACGACGGCCCGTGAGCGCGCCACGAGGTAGGTAGGCCTCCCTCCCTCCTCCCTCCTCCCTCTCAGCGCGTGGGAAATCCTTTGTCGATCCCAGATTGAGAGAGAATATTACGTAACGATTGCTAGTGGGCAGTCCTTAAGTAGTTTGAGATATGCCGCTAGAGGGCCGAGTATAAAAAGAGAGGTTCTTGCCACCATTCTTCAGAACTCATCAGGCAGAGCGACTTCTCATATCCCTTGCAACTATCCATATTCTTCCGACTGATGTGAACTTTCTCTACTCTCTGAACAGCCTATCTTCTTCTCTTCTCGTCCCTTTTTAACCAATGACCCCTTTGGTGCAGATTTAGTCAGCCAAAGTATTATCGCTTGAGTTCTCACGAGATAAGTGCCTGTTAGATAGCCTATTTTTGGAAGGGTTAACTAGAATAGGATTGATTGATGTTTGTTGCACTCGTATATGCATTTCCCTGTGTGCGATTATTCATGTTCCTGTTTTCTGCTGGTTTAGGCAATGCTAGACTGGGATAGGGTTTCTGAGTTGTGATTTCCTATGAGTACTAGGTTGCGGTTGAACCAGTACAATTGCAACGGAGACGTGGAACGCCTAGGTGGTCTTTCTGACTGTGTACCGTGGGAGTTTAGCACTGTGTTGCGAGTGAGGGCTTTTGCCTCTGCCACCCAACACTGTGCTATCTCATTTGCTTGACTTTGAGAGGATCGCCAGGAGAGAACCAGATACTAGTGATCTGGATCTCTCAAGAGAGCATCCCGTCAATTAACGTAATTTGGCCGCACAGTCTTAAGGACCTCGCTAGGCTACGAGCCGCTTGCTCAGCCATTGTCTCTTAACCTTATGTATCCCAGCTAGACTTTGCTCGACCAGCAGATACAGCATAGTATTGAAGCTTCTCCTTATGTATATTATTGTTTATGCACTATTGATTTCATGTGTGGCACGCTTAGCTACTTCAGAGATTAGTGGCCCACGAGCACAATCTTAGTAGGCTATTGCCAGTGCATTGTCGGAGTACTTCTTCTTAATGTGTGCCATATCCTATTGCTTATTCTTATAATTCTTCTTATGTCAATTTAAAGCCTTTAATTACCAGTGAGTTATTCATTAAATTGCTGTTCAAAATCCGATACTTACTTCTTATGAGTATTCGAGAAGCATCTAACTTATCAGAAGATTCCTTGCTTGATGCTCGAGGACTATTGTTTAACGTAACGTAATAGTGCCGATCCGAAGTAGAGGGTGGAGGACTTCTTAAGTTCTTAGTTCAAGGGTGGATTACTTCGGCTTCGGCCAACACTATTCTTTAGTGTTGTAGTACTTTCTTCTTTGTTTGATTGTTGACCAGACTAGATAACTCCCGTCTTGTTATTAGTCTGTTGTGTGAAACGCTAGTACCGAGTTCTTGTATACCCCGTTATAGCAGATAGAACTCTGGAGGGTAGTGGCGTTTTTTGTTCGGCTGGCAGTACTCTGGGGTTGGGATCGTGTGTTTCCGTTGTGGCAGCGAGCCATATTCGAGTCCTGTGTAAGAGCCCTAGTGTACCCGAGTGCCCGGTCGTAACAAATGGCGACCTTGCTTAGGATTTTGTGAACAGTATAATTTTTTGCAGAGTTGTACAACATTTGTTTGTTCGTACTTTAGCGTACATATTGAAGAATATTTTTTTTTTGTAAGGCAATTAGGAGAGCATTTAAGAGACTCCAGTTAATTTAGTAATTAGTGCTTACATAAGGGAGTTTAACACTTTTGTCTCGAGAATTTTTTGTGAACTTCAGTATGTCGTGCCCTAGTACTGACGAGGAGCGAGAGATGCCATTTGAGGAGGTGCCGTTAGTAACTAGTGAGGAGGATGCTAGACTTTTTGTGAGTAAGCAGTACCATGTGACGGAGGAGAGGCTGACTGGGGTGAATGTTTATGGCTTGCACCTGATAGCCAAGGTTTTGGGTCTATCCAATGTAGGAGGGATGTCCAAGGGGGAGCTGATTTCCTGGGTGTTGCGTGGGCGACATGGGGTTTCGGAGGAGAGGGCGTTTGGGGGGGTTCCTCCCCAGATCCCCTCTCACTCGACTCCCACAGTGCCGTCCACTCAAGTACCGGAGGTTAGCACCCTCCCACAGAGGGATGAGAATTGGAAGATTGGAGTGCCCTCGGGCGGTGCGTATGGTGGTTCCCCAGTTCTTGCCCCCCCTCCTTCAGTAGTGGCAGCTCCCTCTTCCTGCCTGTCTCCAGATATGATATTTAGACTTGAGCTTGCTAAAATTGAGGCTGAGGCTGAGACCAGGAGGCAGGAGAATGAGTCTAGAAAGCAGGAGAATGAGACTAAGAGGCATGAGATTGAGGTTGAGGCTAGGAAGCATGAGATTGAGGCTGAGTCTAGAAGGCAGGAGAATGAGACTAGGAGGCACGAGGCTGAGCTTAGGTACGACTCCGAGAAATATTGTGCTCAAATAGATTTAGATAAGACTCGTGCAGAGTCGACAGGGATTCGGATGGGCCGTGAGGGCCAAGTAAGAGAGCAGTCCTTGTCCCACTTAGTCAAATTGGTGCCGGCATTTAGTGAAACTGAAGTCACAGAATTTTTTAATCGTTTTGAGAAGAAGTGTAGGGAGCATAATTGGCCTGAAGAGAAGTGGGCAGCTCTAGTCTCCTCAAGACTTACGGGTAAGGGTCTGAAGGCTTATGATGCACTACCTTTAGAGTCTTGCATTGACTACCCAGTATTGAAGAGAGCTGTCCTACGGGCATACGAGTTGCAACCAGAAACATATCGATTGAAGTTTCGGGGTGTTACGAAGACTAGGGAGGCGACCTTTCTTGAACATGCCCGGGACTTAAAAGATGCACTTGCTAACTGGACACGTTCTGAGAAAGCTGAGACGGCCGAACAGTTGACTGAGCTGTTTCTGCTCGAGCAGTTTTATAAGTGTACTGGTGCAGATATGACTTTAACTATTAAAGAAAAGAACCCTAAAACTCTACAGGAGGCAGCTGAGATGGCTGACCTCCGGCTATCACTAATTCGTGGGTGCGGGTCTGCCCAGCGTAGTGAGGCAGGTAACAAGGGGCGTGACGCCCCACCCCCCCGAGTTAGTGATATACATTATGCAAACAAGTACAAGAGCTATGATACCAAGACTGACCACAAGACTAGCACCGTCCCATTTAAGAAGGGGCCGGGCCCTTCCCAGTACCAAGGGAAGCCCAGAGGGGAGTTGGAGTGTTATCATTGTCATGAAAAGGGGCACTTTGCAAGAGTCTGTCCTAGCAAACCACCTACAGCAGCTGTGTCTTTGGCCTGCAACATTGGTGTGTCTCCGAAGTTTTCTGAGTTTGCCCGGGGCAGTTCGTCAGAGGCTGAGGCACAGCCAATGCAGAAGCACCTGGGAGGCTCGAACCCTGCTCAGGATGTTTTTTGCGACCATAGAGGACGGGGTTGCGTGATGTGGGCGGGGCGCAAGCATGGAGTAGAGGTCTTGCGTGATACAGGTGCTTCCCAGACTCTGATGAATAACTTGACTGGCTACCCTATAAATGCGGCTCGGGTGGTAGTGGTGCAGGGTATTAATGCAACTCGGTCATACCCGCTGGTGCGGTTGGAGTTGGAGGTGGATGGTGTGGCACGTGAATTGGATGTCGGGATTGTGGAGAAACTGCCAGTGGAGGGCGTCGACCTTCTTCTCGGCAACGACTTTGCAATGCCCGCTTCTGAGGTTCTACCCTTAGTCGTTGCCGAGAGGACGGCCGACGTGAGTAGGGAAGAGCAAGAGTGTGTCGAGCGGTGCCAGACACAACCCATGGCGTGTGTTGTCACCCGAGCTCGGGCAGCTAAAGTGTCACAGCCTAGTCCTCCGTCTTCAGACCAGCAGAGGAACGATCAACAGGAGGAGGCTAAAGCTGGAGTTGGTTTTAAGAGTTTTGACTCGGCGGCTCTCCTGGGTGATTCAGTATTGGCACCTATGTTAGAGTCTGGAGAGGCCCCAGGACCTGTCACAGCTAGTGAGGAGGTAGGGCCGGAAGAGACTCCGAGGCAGCAACGTTGCACACGGAGAGAAGAAAGGGTTGCTCAGTTTGATATTGGGGAAGGACTTGGGTTGCTTCGGAAGCATCTAGACAAGTTGGTTCCCTCAGATATTTGTAAACTGCAGTTGGAGGATCCGGAAGTTCAGAAGTGTGGTAATGGTGCTGTCGAGATTAAACACGAGGACGGGGAAGCATGTCATGTGAACCTGTTGGAGGAGTTTGTGAGGCAACCACCTGAGCAGCCTACTGTCCCTGCGTTGGTCTGCCGCGGCCAAGGTGGAGAAGGAGAGGGGGGTAGTAGGGCACAGGTGGAGGAGAGAAGGGATTGTCATGTCTCGGCGGAACAGTGGGCGGGGGACACAAGTCTGGTGGCTGTGGAAGCGCTAGAGCACCTGCCTGAGCAGCAGTGTGCAGCACTCCAGCACCAGCTCGGTTCATACCCCACTGGTCGTGCCGAGCCCCTGAGTCTCACAACTCGGGCGGTGCAAGATGTTCCACGGGCAGGTCACGTGAATGTTGAAAGACCGTTAGCCTCGTTGTTTCGGTGGTTCAAGGTGGGCGACGAGGCTTTGGCATGGTTGCCAGGTCAGGGTCGACCCATGGCTGCCAAGGGTGGTGGTCAAAAGGAGGACATTGAGCAGATTGGTAAG